>LPNX010280015.1:370965-428236 GCA_001517045.1 Pseudotsuga menziesii
TATAGAGTAACTTATTTTCAATATCAAACTTTGACAATATTCATAGAGTAACTTATTTCCAATAATCAAACTTTGACAAAGTACAATATAGAAAGTCGAATTATCATAGCAGTTCTCAGCCATTCAAAATTCTAATTGATTTTCAATAATATTACTACCCGATTGTAGTGTCTTATCATATAGTAACTCTTTTTCAATAGTCAAACTTGGACCATATAAGAAACTGAATTATCATAAAAATTATAATCAATCTATAGGAACTCTTTTTCAATAGTCAAACTTGGACCATATAAGAAACTGAATTATCAGAAAAATTATAATCAATCTAAAATAAACTTAATGTTTAAAATATTATTATAAAAAATAAATGTAAATTGGGCAAATGGTTTATTTAAGTTGTAAGTCTTTTTTTCAAACAAAAAAATTCATTTCGTTTATATCAATGAAACATGCTACATCACTGTAAGACACAACAATAGTGTTTTATCTCAAAACACTAATCTCATTCAACAAACTGTCAATAATTTATCAACGACACATTACCCAATCCGCAAAGGATCTCTCAAAATATTAGATCTATACTTTATAATCTGACCACCTAAGGTACCATGACATACATATGACAACAAAATATAGATAGACATAGTATGATACTATCTAGATGCACCATCTAGCGCACGATCAATACAATCCAAAAATACTAACCGTCACATGTGTAGTCCAAGATTCAAGAGTAAAAAATCTTAAAAGTGGAGGAGGTATCAGTTCCCCATCCAAATATTCATATAGTGAAAAATGTCCCATAGAGTTCAACAGTGCCACCTTGGACAAACCATTCGCTTGTTGATTGTGTTCTCTGTATATATGCTGACAATCAATGCAAGCGAAAGTGTCATTGAGGGCCAAAGTACAAGCACACCAATGTTCAAGTTCAAGTACCTGCAAGTTTGCCATATTGTTAACCAGTTGATGATAATCCTAGAGTCACCAAAGACTCTCACATGAGGGAGACCCATGACAGAGGAGACACAGAGTAGTCCCCAAAGCGCCATGAGCTCTGCTTTGGTATTTGTACTGGGACCACAACCCAATGTAAGATGAAAATAATGTGACTTACTAATATACAATACCATCCCAGCCCCACCAATACCAGATTGTGTTGCACCATCGAAGAAACCCATAGCCCCACCCACCTCAGGAGCAATACCAATAATACGTGTCTTCTTCACCCTAATAGGATCTGGGTAATCTGAAATGAGCCGTAGAACACCCAACATAATAAAATGTACATGGTAGCTTATGTCTTGAAAGATCACAGTGTTCTTGAATTTCTAGATAAGCCAATTGTAGAAGAAAGGACGGTACAGGGGCTTAGACCCCTTCCTCACCCAACGTTCCAGGAAGACACATAAAGAACAATCTTCCCACAAAATAGACGAACCAAAATGTGAAGCGACTGCATGGTAAACAACTTTCCCAAAAGGAAAGTTCCAGAAAAGATGTTCAATAGATTCCGCCTCTGCATCACAAAGATGACAAAAGTTAGGATCAATCCTCCCTTTAACCTGTAAACAATCCCAAGTATTATTTTTTCCATTAATGTACAACCAAGTGAAGCATTTGATCTTAAGTGGTGTGTTCCAGGACCAAAGTTCCTTATGCCACCAACATTCCACCATGTCTAAATTATTATCGACTAGGCACTGATAGGCAAGCCTAGTCGTGACCTGTCCCGACTTACCATTGTATGACCAAACCAATCTATCCTTACCCTCCCGCAGCCAAATCCCCACCGAAGATAGGCTGGATACATAATTTTCCCATTCTTCACATCACTCATCAGTTAGATCCAGATCTAGCAAAGAGCCAATATGTTCCATTGGTGGGAAAATCGCAACGAATCCTAACATGTTAAAGGGTCTTCAGGCCATAGTCCTGGAGATAATCAGCCAAGGTCCGAGATAGGCAAAAGGTCTTCTCCAAACCCACAATAGGGTCAGTGCCCACCAGTACCGAAGCACCGTTCCCCACCTTCCAGTTGAGAGCTTTACTGACCCAGCCAAATATTTTAATAAAACTAGTCCAGATAACCGAGGTCTTTGCAACCGAATGGTTGTCCAATCTAAGCCAGTCGATGAAAGATCCCTTACACATGTAATTTGACTAGAGGATCTTATTCCAGATACCATTACCATTCAACACCATCCACATACTCTTCATCCTGAGTGAACAACTAAACCAATCAAGATTCTTGATGTTCCAACCCCCACAAGAATATGGTCAGGTAAGGGTATCCAATGGACTAGGTGAGTCCAATGTTTATTTTCCAATCCACCCCACAAAAAATTTCGCATGATCCTTGTGATGGACTTGATGATCGAACAAAGAATCTTGAAAAGATAAAACCAGTACACCGGAATTCCACTCAAGACAGATTTAAAGAGAATGAGCCTCCCACCCAGGGGAAGTGATCTATACGTCCCATTACTAACTCTCTTTTCAAACTTCTTCACCAACCATAACCATTCCTTAATACGATAATTAAGGGGTTTCAACCAGTATCCAAGGTACTTAAACCCGACCTCAATCAGATTCATATTATAAGGTAAGATGGCCTTTATCTCAGCTGCTAGAGAAGCAACCAGGTTATTCTTCATAAAGGAACATTTTTCAATACTTAACAACATACCAGATGCAGCCAAGAAGGTGTCAATAATGGTTCTGTAGCATCGCCACTCTTCAATGGAACCCTGACCAAATAACAGAACATCATCCATGAAAAACAAGTGTGTAAGAGCTATAGCTAAAGAGAATACAATACTGTTGATGTATTTGTAACTTCGGAATGTATTCATCTATGTATCTTATGTATTGTAACCCGATGTTTATTCCGGGATGTATCGATTATGTATTTGAGTCATGTTGTCATGCCCCGATGTTCTGATCGGGAGGATCAATAATGTAAACAAGTCATGTCAAGTCATAGTGAGTAACCCTCTGATTGTCTAAGTGTTAAAGTCCCCGCAGTTTCGGGGCACTAGGGTTATTAGACTTTCCTAGTAGAGGTCGGCCCTAGTAGGGTTTTAGTCATGTCGGGATTAGTATAAATAGAGAACTGGAGTCTCTATTTATCACACAAGTCATACACACTCAAGTGTAGCGCATAGTTGAGGAAGGAGAAGACACTGGGGCTAGACAAGAAGAAGATTACTGCTGTTGGGAGATCACTTACTGTTTTGGGGCTTTTACTGTTTTGGTGCTGATTCTATCTCTGAGGAAGTTGCGGGATTTTCTCCTTTATGGTTTCCCCGAGGAAAAACATTGTGTTCATTGTCTCTTGTGTTTGATTGCTGTGCTTGTTATTCTCTCAGTTAAAGATCCTAATAATGCTAGCTTAATGTTGAAAAACTAACATGGTATCAAAGCTAACCTGAGAAGAAGACACTGTGCAGCTGCGGGAACTAGGGATTCCTAGTTTCTGGATCTTCCTCCATAGATTTTCAGCAAAAGTAAGGTGGAACAACTCTCCTCCTTAGGGTGCATCTTTCTGTCGAAGCAGAATCCAATTCTGAGGTTTTTCAGTTTTGGACCTGTCACTGCTGTCGGAAATTAGGGCTGTTCACAGAAGAGGAATTTTTTAGTGATCCTAGGCCTGGATTGATCTCCTCCCCAAAATCGAAGTTAGGGACAAATTTCAAGGCATTTGGATAGACAGATCTCTGGAAAAGCAAAACCCTAATTTGCTCCTGAACCAGCTCTGCAGGATTTCAGCTCAAGTATCAGATCTGAGATTTTGACCTAGTAAGATCTAAGATCTCTTGTATTTCCATTTGAGATTCTCATTTTAAGATGTCTCATCACACCAAGCTTGATGAAAGGCTTGAGGGAGCTGATAACTTCTGAGCCTAGAAGTATAGGATCTCCCTGGTCGTGGAAGAGAATGAATTAGACTCCTACATTCATGAGGAGGTTCCAGTCCCAGAGGGAGATGAGGCAAAGGCCTTACATAAGAAGAAGATGGTTATGGCAAAGAGGATCATTGTTGATTCTATCAAGGATCACCTTATCCCACAAGTGTCCTCTCTCAAGACACCTAAAGCTATGTTTGATGCCCTAACCAAATTGTTTGAAGGGAGGAATATAAATCGGAAGATGACTCTGAGGAATCAACTGAAGAATGTGAAGATTCAAAATGCAGAGACCATCCAGTCTTACTTCACAAGGGTTTCTCAGATCAAGGAACAATTAGAAGCTGTAGATGAAGAAGTGGAGAATGCAGAGATTGTGATGACTACTTTGAATGGCCTTCCTAGGTCATGGGATGCTTTCATTCAAGGAATCTGTGCTAGAAAGAAGTTAGTCAAATTCAGCAAACTATGGGAAGAATGTTCTCAAGAAGAAGCACGGATAGCAGCTCGAGAAGAGAAGATGGGAAGTGAAGACCAAGCTCTCACAGTTCACTCCAAGAGAAGTAGAAGAGAAGCAGAAGAAAACCTCATTACTCCAAAGGTAAGGATCCTCATCATAAAGATAACATTAGAAGAGACCTATCTAAAATAAGATGTTATACATGTGATGAAAAAGGACACTTTGCAAAACACTGTCCTAAGAACAAAGTCCACTCTCATAAGAAGAAGGGGAACAAAATAAGACATCATGCTCATGCTGCAGAGGATGATGAACCATCCAAGAAGAGATCCAGATATGAAAGTGAAGACTCTTCAAGCAAGGATGAATATGTTTTGATCTCCGCTCTCACGGGGAACATTACTCATGGTAGTGATGATTGGATTATAGACAATGGGGCTTCCAAACATATGACGGGATTCAAGGAATCCTTTGTAAGACTGTCAAAACATGAATCACCTCACAAGGTGAAGCAAGGAGATGACTACCAATATCCAATAAAAGGTAGTGGGGAATCTTCATATAAACTAGACTCTGGTAAGTCTCTAACAATGAAATAAGTATTGTTTGTGCCAGGACTCAAGAAGAACCTTCTCTCCATATCAGCATTGGATGCAAAAGGAATGAGGGTTGCATTCATAGATGGCCAAGTCATTATGTGGCCTAGAGGAAAGACTATCGATGATGCGGTAGTGATTGGAGAACAAGAAGGAGGTCTGTACAAATTGAAGGGCCATCCAGAACAAGCCTTGGTCCATGACACAGTAGAGCCAAATGAGCTTTGGCATAGAAGGCTTGCACATGTGCATTACAGAGCACTACCTGTTGCAAGCAAAGTTGTTGAAGGTCTTCCAGAATTTCAAGCAAAACATGATGGGGTCTGCAAAGGATGTGCGAGAGGGAAGAATACAAAGAAGACATTTCCCAGCAGTGAAAGCAAAGCCAAAATCATACTAGAAATCATCCACTCTGATGTATGCGGTCCTATGTCATCAAAATCACTAAGCGGGTATGCATACTATGTTTCTTTTATTGATGATTTTTCTAGAAAGACATGGGTTTACTTCATGAAGAACAAAGACGAAGTATTCGGTAAGTTCAATGAATTCAAAGCCTTGATCGAGAATCACACTGAGAAGAAGATCAAGACTTTTCGATTAGATAATGGCGAGGAATTCACTTCAAATGAATTCAAAGAGCTATGGAAAGAATCGGGGATTAAGAGGGAGTTGTCCACTCCTTATAATCCACAACAGAATGGGATTGCGGAACGGAAGGATAGAACCATCATGGAAGCTGCAAGAGCAATGCTTCATGATCAAGATCTTCCTATGCATCTTTGGGCTGAAGCTGCTAGAACAACAGTGTATGTACAGAACCGTACTCCACATAGAGTACTCGAGAACAAGACTCCTGAAGAAGTCTTCTCCGGCAAGAAACCAGAAGTCAGCCATCTCAGAATATTCGGTTGTCCTGTGTACATACACACACTAGTATAAAATGAGAAATTAATGACTAAAAAAATGACTAAAATCAGGCTATAAATGACTATTTTTGAGTCGGTGACTAATAGTAGCAAATTTCCACTATCTTATAGCTAGTCGTATTTCACTAGTCATTAATAGTTTGACTGAGTAGTCATTGATTTAGTCATTGATAGACAATGATTTAGTCATTGATAGTCAATGATTTAGTCATTTATTTAGTCATTGTTTTAGTCATTGATAGTTAATGATTTAGTCATTGATTTAGTCATGGAGTTAGTCATTGATTTAGTCACTGAGTTGGTTGTTGATTTAGTCACCGATTTAGTCACTGATTGCAACCATTAATGACCAAATATACGACTAAATAAACTACTAGATGTTAACATATTAACGACTAAGCTAAATACGACTAAGATACAGGAAATTAGCCACTAATAGTCATATATATGCGAATTTAGTCATTTTTGTAGTCACAATTTTATGATAGGGCATGGAGGAATCGAACCACCAACCTCCTGCCTATAATTAGGCAGGCGCTCTACCATTGAGCTAGCACCCTTTAAGAAGTTGTTATTGCTTGACAATGATGATATTCAAACAAATTTATGATAGATATAAATCTTCAAACTACATAATTACTACTATTACAACTTACTAGTAACTAGTATTTATGATAAACTAATTCCTGAGAGCTATGTACAATTTTCCCTGTAACTAAAGCTAATAAAAATACTAAAAATACTCTTACCAAATATATTTAGTGATGAGTACCTCTTCCCATTCTTCATCACTATCATTGTCATAGTCCAAAGAAGAGTCATTCCTGAAAGGATTTCGAAGCCCAATGCCATCACTGCATCAAAATTAAACAAAGGGTCAGAAACAAATATTTCCCTCTTGTCTACTGCAATATTAAGAATCCATGAGATTCAAGGTGTTTCAGATGTTCCTCATCATGGGATATCAAAATTGAAACAAAACTTGTTGCTTTGATCATTAATAAACTTAAAATTATGCAAAGTATATTCACATTTTCTTTGAGAAGGTTCCATAATAAGCAGGTCTATGGTTGTGATCAAACTGCAAAAGTTTTATTCTCTTATTGTGAAGCCTATTTTAGCTTTAAATCAAGTGATAAACATTCTAAGAGCCAGGCATATTCAAAAACTTACTGCTAATGGAGACTCGACGATTATCATTTGCAAACTTAGAGACTTGACTCCCTATGCACCGTAATGTCTTGCAAAAATGATCTCTAGACCTAGAATTCAAAGAATTGCAAGTATTGCAAGTATTTAGCATTGAATCATTTACTGTTTCAAAGGTACCATTTTGTATGGAGGAGTTATGTTTTGTGAATCATTATTCCTTGGCTATAAGGGAACCTAATAGTGGATTCGATAATTAAAGAGTCATGTTGCAAATATAAAGAGAAATACCCTGCTCCTACAACATTGCGTCTTTAGAGAAACCTTTAAAGGGTTGTATATTTTGCTTCTAGGTGATGATACCAGTTATTTGAAAGGCAGGACAACTGGTTAAGCATGAATTAAACTTGAAACACTTGCAAACTATTAGGCATAACAAAATATATATCAGCTTTGTGTTGAGATGTACAGGATCTGAAACAACTTCCATGATGATTGGACAACAGTTCACAGAGAGAAATAACCATTGATAAGAACTGAACTTTCCTTAGAATGTATGGTCACCTAAAATAAGACTACAGTAAAATTTAGATTCTAGTAAGCTTTTGAGATTGACTAAACCTATTGAAAAGGTTGGAGAGACTGGTATTCTACAGTGTTCTTATAATGCACAGTTGCATAAAAGGCATATTCTTATCCAGATTTATGACTTTCAAAATTAAGAAATTTACTTGACCATGAAATGCACATTTATGATGAAGCAAAGGATAGACAAAATCATGATGAGGTTCATATTCCCCATTTGAACTACCTACAAGAAACTATTTCTTTGTAAGGGTAATAAAGCATGTCTCCATCCTGCTTGAGTGGAATGTGAAAGTTCACTGCCCTGATTATCTGATTATGAATTAGTTTTAAGTTCCAATTCCCTTCATGCCCTATGGCATGTTTATGCCTTCCACTCTGACTCCCCACGTGGAATGTGTTACTTCTTCAATGGAATATAAGAGCCTTGGTAAGACCTGGGTCTCGTATTTTGGTGTGGAGTTATATTTACAAGTAAAAAGTTCAAGGTTCATGAAGAATTGTTCAAAACCTACCATTAGTACAACATTTTAACATAGGGTATGTTTCTGCGGGAGGATAGAGGCAGGACAGAACAGACAGTAAGAGTAAGAGAGGGTTTGACCTAGCTAATTTAAAGAAAAAAAATCTAAATCTTGGCTGAATTAGAGATTGAATAGTCTCTTAGTAAGGGGTAATGTGTTGGTGAGTGAGTGTAGCACTAAGGCCTTATATTTCTTTTCTCTTAGGAACCAATTTTGGAAAGTGATGCTAAGAAGTCCCCAAGATGGCCAAGGGATATCTAACAATCCTACACGACATTGGTAATGTCCCGGTGCAACTTAGGGACATCCCCTGTGCAGTGTTAGATCTTAAAACATAGGCTCATCTGAAAATGGTTATCTCTTGTATTTAGATCCATAAAAATAAATCTATATCCATAGATAACAAACTTGGAAAAATACAAAGGCTTAAAATGGCTAGATAAAAGGAAACAAAAGCTGTAAATGCCATATTAGCAAGAGGTAAAACACAATTATTAAAAGAAAATTACTAATATCCAACAACAAAAGAAGACAAAACTCACCCTTGGCCTCTGAAGGAACCAAAAATGTGCTTCCCTCTGAAGTACTCTGAAATCCTTGCACCTTTGGGCCAGAAACATTATTAGATAGTCCATTAATATTCAATAGTTCATGTTCATTTGTGCTTTCCAAAACATCTTGTCCATTTCCCCACTCCCTCTGCAATTGCCTAGACAATGCCAAATTGGGAGTGGAATAATGGCTTGATCTTTCTCTAGAACCTTCTGACCTTGCAAATAAAAATCTTGACTGCTTGCTATTCTGAGACTTCCATGAACTTGATGTTTCCTTTGACAACCCATTGCATTTATCAGTCTCAACAAGGAGCAAATTTGCTAAATCGTGAGGACTATTTAATACACTATCATCTGAATCAAAATTCAAAGACAATATGTTTGAAATTATATTGTTTTCTCCAACATCCGAGCCATTCATATAAACTTCTGGAAGGATATTACACACCAGATTCTCCAAGCATTCTAGCTTTCCAGAACTAGCATTAGAATCTCTAGCAATTTCTACTTTCTAGGGAATTTGAAAACCAGTACTTGTACTTCTATCGGTTGCATCTAACATAGACTCATTTTCAAAATTTTGGATCGAGCTTGTACTAGTATTTCCAGCTTCTGAAACTGATCTTTCCTCTAACATAGGCTCATTTTCACAATTTTGGATAGAACCTGCACTAGTCTTTTCAGTAGTTGAAACTAATATTTCCTCTGCTTTATGATCAGTAACTCCAAATCTGTCACTATCACCATTAAGGGTGCAAGTATTTACATACTTTTGATGAAAAGAACAATCTTTAGAACTATAATCATCCACTAAAAATTGGACTTTTTCCATAAAGGGAGGCACCTTTGCTTCTGAAGAAATAGCTTTAGAGCAACCTTCACCATATGGTTTTGCAAAGTGTTCTTCATAATTGTTTTGATACCTATCATCAAATGGATACCTTTGTAGACAATTCTCAACATGGTTTCCTGAAAGAATTCTACTGCTTTTATTTAGAGCAACAACATTCACTTCATTGTTGCTTTAAAAAACATAGTTGCTTTGAGGGATAGAGATTGGAAAGCTATCTTTAGAAAGTCCAACACAGACAATACCAGATGACACTGAAGCTGCATTTGTTCTTTCACTTCTTATTGTTTCAATGTGCCCACTACCCAGCTCAGATGAACCCTTGTGTGTGTCAGAGGATGAACTCTTCAATAGACTTTTAAAACCTTCATGACTCCTACATTTCATAGTAGGATCAACTAAACTGGAATTCTTTCCATGGAAAGCTTCCCCAGTGGTATTTACACATGAATTTAATTTTATATCTATTCCACTCATTGCATTAGGCTTGGCATCAATATGTTTTTTAGATATAAACGTTGATGACTGCCCACCCTTATTGACCAACAGCTTGCCATGATCAGAACTCAAACCTGATGCTGCAGCTTCCACCACCAAGGCAGGGAGATTTAATGTTGGAGACACTAAAAGTGAATGAGATGAACTTGTTTTAGGATTAGAGGAGCCCTGAACAGCTAGGATCCTCATACTAAATGATTTTTCCTGTGCAGCATGGGAGCCCCTGCACCAACCATTAATGTCTCAATATTCAGTAAGATATGTAATATTCCACCACAAACTCCTAAATCATATGGAAGCTTATGTTCACTAAACTTAATGTGTAATGTTACTCTGCACCAATCTAGGGGGTGCTGGAAAACTAAACAAATATTCCATGTTAAGAAACAGATTTCATACCAAGATGCACTAGCTGGAAATACAACTGATCTTCTAGCAACTCCACTAGCAAGGGAAGTCTCAGCATTACCTCCTGTGTTCTAGTTTCACATGGAAATATGAACAGGTATATATTATTAGGAAATGAAAATGAAGCCATGTATAAAGAATCTAGAAGACAATCACTGAAGTAAAACATGACTGTCTAAAGAAAATACACATTAGCTTCTATACTAATGATTATTTAGGACTGAATCAGAAGCTATTAAATAATCTAATATGGAAGCATAGAAAAATTTGTCTGCACAGATATCAATAACAAATGCTAAAGAAAATTGGACGGAAGTACAATATACTAAAATTCTAAAGTCACTTACAGGAGCCAGTGATTTGCTCAATTTACTTGAAGAAGCTGATCCAAGCAAGGAAACCTCTGCCACTGGTGGAGGTAAACAAAGTCCCCAGTGTTTCTGTGAAGGATTTGTAACATCATAGAACATCTGAGTTTTGCTGCTAGAAAAATAGGACATAGAAAATAAAAAATCATAAAAGCTAAATGTGAAATATTTTTTAAAACAATTTATCCCAATAAAAAAAACTTTCTAAATTAATATAAATATATTAATAAGAATATTATGTCAAATGTTTCAAAATGAACTAAAAGAGATAACTGGGGCAACAATACAGTAAATATTACATCCCAAAACTAGTGTACATATATACAAAGTAGCCAAGGCTGATGTCTGAAAATTTGTCCATTCCAATTTCCTCTAACAAGTTTTACAAAATTTTCCCCCAAATGATCTCTTGAAGCCTTTTTTCACTACAGTAGCCAACCCCATCTATGTGGGGCCTTCCTCTTCCCATTGCTTCAAGCAATGAGGTCATCGTCACATAAATCTAGGATTCAAAGCATGGGATCAAGTGTGCAAGGGGGTGTTGAATTGGTTCCACATGTCAACAATGATTGTCATCACAATGCAAAATCTATATCAATGATTGTCAACACAACCTCTACAAAATCTACATCAAAAAATAAAAGCACAGGAACCCTCCTGTCAAATGGTTTCCATAGATTTCTCATCCATGGTATCCCTGCCATCATAAATCTCTCCCCAAAATGGCTTGCAGTGTCTGCATTTCAAAGAAGCTCAAATGTTGGTGTTGTGAATTTTAGCAGAAGTCAATCTTGATCCACCACTTCCCATCAATCACCAGTCTACACAGCACTCCTCTCTGAATTTGATTGTCTCCAAAAAGACTAAATCTCACTCACCATAGACAATAATGCAACTTTCACCTGTACAAAGCAATGCAACAGGAGGAAGTTTGAGGCACATCTTGTCTCAGCAACTTTCAACGACTCCATCTTGAAGAATTGTCAAAAAAATGGCTTCAAGCTGATGATGGTTTATGATGGATTCTAAGGTTGTTATTACATGATGGTTTATCAAAACTTTGGTTTATGAGTTTCCATGCATCAAATCAAAATGTTTATGAGTATTGGCTCTCGAATAAGTTCTATTAACATCAATCATCTTAAGATAGATTTGAAAGGCTTGTTAGGTGACCTACAATTTATACTAGTGAAGCCAAAGGGGAACAATAATAATAAGAAAGACCGTAGTGTTGTTGGTGATGGTATTTTACTTATGATACTATACAAATTCTATCTTTTATACTATACTGCTACTGATACTGAACTTATATAGCCATTACTACACTTCACTAAGTATTACTAAACAGGGATAACTAGAACTACACTTCCACTGAACTTATACTTTACTCCTATATTACTCATTTAGGCTTGAACTTTAGTATAAATTTCCCAATTTATAATTCCTTTTTTCCATTATATATTGCTTTATCTCTAACTAAACCTCTTAGATAAGGAAACAACCACAAAAACCTACCTCTCTTTCACAGCTTTACTAGAGGAACCACACCAGGCCCCCAGCAGGTTCCTTAACTCCCGGTCCTCTTAGTAGAACTAGTAGTGCTACTTGTGCTAGATATTCTTAGAACTAGTAGTGCTACACATTGACAACTTTGCTACTTATTAGTGCTACCTATTAGTAGAACTAGTAGTGCTACAGATTGACTCCCTGAATGATATGTGGCTTCTTCATCCAAAGGCATCAAACACATTAATCCTCTAGCCATCAATCTTCCAGCCTTGAACTAATCAACCATATCATTGAATACAACAAAGTAGAAATGTCAAGAGCATTTGTTAACAGAAAAAAAAAAAAAAATTCCAAGTGTTAAATTAGATACACAACTAAATTGACAAACCATTAAATATCAATTGATGGCTCATCTAACTTCAAAATTTTGGATCATTTTGAGAAGATCTGAAAATGTGTCAGTCAATTGACGTCTTGCAATCATTTCACTTCAAATTCACTTGACAAATCAGTGCATCCTACATAACTAGCAGTAATATTGGCAATGCTAAGAAACACCTTCAAAATACCTCTCTCTGAACTAGTTCTCCGGGAAGATGAGACCATCCACAGAAGCCAATCAAAATGACCATGACTTCCTTTACAATGATGTCATATACGACTGCAGGCTTAATATTCTAAACAAGCAATCGCATATCTCTGGTAGTAAGCGTTCTACAAGGGAAGGGTAGTTGCACAGAAAATTGATTATTAAAATTTAGATAGATCCTGAAAAGTGTATGTCTCTCACTGTAACTGTTCAGGTATGTAGAAGTGTATGGCTGTTCGCTGGAGCTGTTTCTTAATAGTTTATACTTTTTAAGCAACTAATAAAAAAAAATTCATGAACCTAAAATTACTCCAATGCACCAAAATAACTGTTAAAAGTCTCAAGCTGGAAAATGCTTACTTCAAAGTTCTTCACAGAAAAAGGCATGCTACATTTACAGGTTGAGATAAAACAACAAGTATCATCATTAGAAACTACATAGATTGGAATGCATGTTCCTCTGCATAGCATTGATTGTCATTATCTGCCAATCAATGAAGGGGTAACTTAAAATGCCAGCAGTACATCTGGAAATGCTAATCATTACAATATGGGATTTAGCTAAGAAACCATATGTGGCTTCTTCATCCAAGGGCATCAAACACATTAATCCTCCAGCCATCAGTCTTCCATCCTTGAACAAATCAACCATATAATTGAATACAACAAAGTAGAAATGTCAAGAGCATTTGTTAACAGAAAAAATAAAAAAAAATAAAAAATAAAAATAAAAATAAAAAATAAAAATAAAAAATAAAAAAATTGCAAGTGTTAAATGAGATACACAACTAAATTGACAAACCATCAAATATCAATTAATGGCTCATCTAACTTCAAAATTCTAGATCATTTTGAGAAGATCTGAAAATGTATCAGTCAATTGATGTCTTGCAATCATTTCACTTCAACTTCACTTGACAAATCAGTGCATCCTACATAACTAGCAGTAATATTGGCAATGTTGAGAAACACCTTCAAAATACCTCTCTCTGCACTAGTTCTCCGAGAAGATGAGACCATCCACAGAAGCCAATCAAAATGACCATGACTTCCTTTACAATGATGGCATATACGGCTGCAGCCTTAATATTCTAAACAAGCAATCACATATCTCTGGTAGTAAGCATTCTACAAGGGAAGGGTAGTTGCACAGAAAATTGATTATTAAAATTTAGATAGATCCTGAAAAGTGTATGGCTCTCACTGTAACTGTTCAGGTATGTAGAAGTGTATGGTTGTTCACTAGAGATGTTTCTTAATAGTTTATACTTCACTTAAGAAACTAATGTAATTTTGTTCTCGAAAGATGAAATGAAATTATGCTTTTTTTCTCAAGAAAAAAAATTTAATGCACAAGAAGAAGCAGCAAACTACATATGTAATGAAGACAAGCAAGTGGTGTTAGCAATTATCTTTTTGACTGATGACGGGCTTCAAGAGTTTAATAAGCAAAGTATTTTCTATAGTTTGTTTGAGTTATGTGTAGAGGCAGTCAGATATAAGAATTTGGAGAAGTGTATGAAGCTGAGTGGAAAAGAAATCTCATGCAACATAGCATTGCAGAGATAGTGAGAGAAGTATGGAAGCATAAAGTACATGAACAGAGAAAGCAAAATATGGGATCCTAGAAGATTGAGGAGAACCGTAAAGGAACAATGGAGCAGAGCATGTGAACAGCAGCAGTATCAAATATGGGATTCAGGTGGGAAGAAGCAATTGAAAACATATGACCAGGACGTCATAGAACTTTTGTACCCTAGGAGTCTGATGTAGGAGAATATTCTCTCAAAATCAATCTTGCTGAGAAGGCCTAAGGTGTCCTTGGAATTTACAAAAGGGAGTGGCTTCTCTTAATGAAATAATTATAGTTCCTAAATTTGCAATTAGATTTTAGAAGGATTTTAAATAAGTGAGTGTTTAATAAAATACAAAGTATATGATTGAATATGCCTTCCTAAGCAGATATCGCGAGTTGAAAGAGATCCTAGAAAGATATTAGGGGTAGTTGTAGATCTAATGGAGAATAATTAAAATCTGAAATAATTATTAGTTTTATTCCTTCTTTATATTGTAAGCCTATGAGGCATAGCAGTTTTTTAAAGTGGCCTAGGGCTGAGCAATGCCCAAAGAAAAACTGTGTGGAGTTCGGCCAGAGAGAGATATAGAAGGAATTTCTGCGGTTACAGGAATTTGTAATAAATTTTGTTACTGAAATCGGAGTGTTTAAACCTTCATTATGTGTGAGACTTCCTTCCTATATGAGCATTTTGACTCTTTGTGAATGGAAGTCCAGTAATAGGACATTGTATGGGTGCTAAGCGCCTCTTTTCATTGAAATAAAGGTCTTTATTGACAAGTGCATAGTCGATCCAAGGAAAGGATTTAGATGTGGATCAGATTGTAGTGCAGGTCTGTAGCGTTCAATACATCAGAGACTAAACGCATTTTCTGCGCGTGGTAAATTCCAATAAACAGAGATTCAGTATAATAACATATATGATATAAGAAGCAAGGTCATCAACATTTTGATTCCCTATTATATCTTCTTAATTATTCCTTCTAAGGTCATAAACATTTTGAGATTTAACTCTGCCATAAATTCAAAACTTTTGAAGAGAAAACCAAAATTCAAAAATATTTTGATGAATATATTCCAATCTTACTTTGATATTCAAGTGTTGTTAATGATTCATAATTATTGGAAAACTGACTTAAGGGATACAAATGAACATGTAATTTTTACAGACGTGACATCTGAAGGATTGAGCCTATAGTTGATAATGGGGAAAGCTGTAAATCTTATTTATAATATAACATAAATTGATTCCCTATTATATCTTCTTAATTATTCCTTCTAAGGTCATCAACATTTTGAGATTTAACTTTGCCATAAATTCAAAACTTTTGAAGAGAAAACCAAAATTCAAAAATATTTTGATGAATATATTTCAATCTTACTTTGATATTCAAGTGTTGTTAATGATTCATAATTATTGGAAAACTGACTTAAGGGATACAAATGAACATATAATTTTTACAGATGTGACATCTGAAGGATTAAGACTATAGTTGATAACGAGGAAAGCTGTAAATCTTATTTCTCAACTATTGTTCTGAAAAATTCTAAACCAAAGGATAGTAAAACAGAGATTTGGTGTTGATCTCTCACATGTGACTTGGTAAAATGTTTTTTAGTAGAAACGTGTGAAAGGATGTCATCATTCAAAGTTTTTCCTCAATCAGAATTAACATCTTCCTCCTCTTATGTATGTCCTGAGACTTTTTAATAGTGGCAGACTATGCTATAGATAAAATAATGTTTGACTGAACTGTCAGCATTCTTTCCACAACTATTTCTTCTTTGTATATTATTAAGAACCTAAGCTATTTAAACGTTGTTAAAGTGGTATAAATGCAACAATTCACAAGATGATAATGGAATTTAGAAGGTGTGTAATCAAGAGATCAAATACCCAGTGGCATTTTCATCACTACAACTTGCTCCACGAGCAATCAAAATCTGCATGCCAGATATATATTTTGTACATTTAATCACAAGTGCAATCTTTCTAATTTTTAAACAAGAAAAAGATGAAAATACTATAAGTTTGATTAGGATATAAAAATAAGCAAATTCACCTGGCAGCACTGAATGTTGCCAACGCAAGCAACATAGTGGAGAGGTGTATTACCTGCACCTATCAAGATGAAAAATACATGAAGATGAAAAAAATTAGATTTGAAATAACTTGTTGAAATTTTCCATTTGTATGCAATGATGCATCTATTTTTCATATAAAAAGTACCAATTATGCCATGTTTCCTTGTTAAATCAGGATCTAAGAATACGCAAATTCACCTGGCAGCATTGAATTTTGCCACCACAAGCAGCACAGTGGAGAGGTGTACTACGTGCACCTGTCAAGATGAAAAATACATGAAGATGAAAAAAATTGCATTTGAAATAACTTGTTGAAATTCTCCATTTGTATGCAATGACGCATATATTTTTCATATAAAAAGTATAATTATGCCATGTTTTCTTGTTAAATAAATGGCATTTTTTATAAAATTAGTAAACCATGATAAAATTTATCTATAGCAGAAAAAGAATAGCACCAATGAGTATCTATTACATTATTAATTACCTATAAGGTCAAGGTTGATTGTTGATCCATCTTGAACTGTCACAGTTGATTTATTGGCCCCTAAATCAAGGAGTAACTGTACAGACTCTAGATGACCATTCAATGCTGCCATGTGAAGGGCAATAATACCTCCATCAGTTGGTTTGTTCGCAATCCTAGAGCATGAACTGCAATAAAACCCCACATATGTCAATAATGGCTGCAAACTCAGATATTCAATTACAGTCATTTCATACAATGATACTTGCCTCATATCAAAGTTGACTACTAATTCTTTTTGCCCTTGTTCTGCCCTTAAGTTGTTCCAGAAATCAGGTACAATGGGTACATCATCAACAAAAAGAAGTCTCACGCATCGGGAATGGCCATTTACGGCTGCACAATGAATAGCAGTTCGACCATTAAAATAGTCTGCTATGTTGACCTGCAAAGCCAAGTGGAGCTTGAACTGTTAATTAAACTTCCTTAGAGATTGGTTAAGACAAATTTGGCAGTAAGAAACATTGGGATTATCTCACATTTTCCTTATGCAACACAAGTGTCTGAACCACCTCCCAGTGACCATATCTACAAGCTTGCATCAAAGTTGTCTGTGGCATTTTAAATAATTTAAAATGTTAATTAAGCCGAAAATTACCTGTGAGTTGAGTAAGACAATTTTTGCACAAGTACATATCTTGAACTATGTGAAATCAAGATAGATGCATGAAATAAATTAAATTAAGTTGCAATAAATCTCATAAAGGACCTTGCAAGGTACTTTTATGCATGTGATCCATTTACAAGGAAGAACTGATTCCTCCATTGTGATGCATATCATAGCTGAAACATCTTATTCCTATAAAAATATGAAATACATGAAGGGTGGGAAGTACCTCAGTGTTGTGAAGATAGTCATAGATATCAGAGGCATAGAATGTGCACATCTGAGGATCTCTGTTATCTGCGTCGATGTCAACAATCTTAGATTCTTGCACCCATGTTGCCACTGGAGTCCTTTCTTCAAATAGGTGGACTATAATAAGTATCATTGTTATAACAGTTAGCATACAAGAAATTGCAGCTCACATTGAATAGTGAATTTTTTTTTAAAAACCCTTCAAATTGTGAGAACTATGTTTCCAGAAACGGGAAACAAGGAATGGAACAACAAATGGGTCTAATGGATTTCGGGTAATAAGAAGCATGAACTCCCCCCAACCCCATCCATATTATGCATATAAATTTGAATGGTAATGCACTTTAATAGGGTCAGGACAGGAGCGGGAACAAGTGTGGGACAGAAACAAAAAATGAACCCTGGATAAGGGGAATAAAAAACAACTCCCCTAACACCCTCTATATTATACATATAAATTTGATTAGTAATGGACAAATATAGGATCGGGCAAGGAGCGGGAACAAGAATTGGAACAAAAACAAGAAATGATCCCCCGGGTCAGGTTTCTGGTCACATAGCACACGAGTGATGAAGCAAAAAGAGTTTATTCATAAAATTGCCTTCCAATGGTTTTGACTTTAAATCATGCTTTGATATGTACAGATTCTGCAAGGTTTTATGCTCCAGCGAAGCAATATCTGAGGCATTGCCATCGATGGGTAGAGCCTCTGTAATAATTGAAGAATGAGAAGCAGTTGTATTTGAAATCTTTCCCCCTGTTGTTCGGATTAGAGGAACCAGAGATACTACAGGCCACATTGTTTCTCAAAACCCTTAGACCAACATTATCGGGTTTTGCAGTGTGTCTGGGAATAGAGGATTTTGCAGGACCCTTTTGAATTTTAGAGTCTCTTGTGCCGCAGGGAGTCCCTCTAGCCCTAGCTTTTGAAGATGTTTATTGGCTAATAGATCCCTTTAAGACAAAGTAATCATTTTTTTACAATTTCAGACAGAAATTTTCAAAAGCAAACTGCCCAGTAAAATTAGAATAAATACCCAAAAAAAACCTAAAACCCTTGCATTCTCTGAATACAAATGCCAAAACCAAGAAAACCCATTTGGACAAAAATTGGAAAATGCTTTCACCTGGCTATGGGGAACACCATGCTTAGATTGGGCAGATGCCTGATTTGTCAAATTGGAAAGAGGAACACATTTCCTAAATTGCTAAACAGGTGGAACATCGCAGCTCCGCGGTCCGCCATCTATAGAGACTCTCTCCGGATTCACATTGTCCCTCCATGGATTATCTGCCCTTTGTGGATTATTTGCCCGACTACGACCAATTGAGAATTGTAAGATTGATTGATATATAACTAGCACATCCGACCTTCCGCGTGGCAAGAATTGGGTGAAGAAAAAATGATGGCAACAGAATTGGATTAGGAAAAAAACGATGCCAATAGAATTGGATTACCAATTGTCTTTTTGCCTCAATCATTTCAATTTTATTCTTCAAACTATTTTATTTATTTATTTTTATTTCATTTCTCGTATAAAAAAGTTACCTTTTCAACCATTAAGGTAGAATTCTTTCATTAATAAATTTAAGGTAAAATTCTTTCATTAATAAAATTTTTATTAAAGAATTTAAGTAATGGAAAAATTAGTTTTTATTATATATTTAACACAAATCTAAAAAATTACTTACCAAAAATAACACAAATCAATAATTAATACTCATTAACATTAACATTATGCAATATACACCTCCTAGCATTCATATTATCTGCACTTAAAATTTGAGTTTAGAAACAGGTTTTAAAATTTTGTTTTTCTAAATAGTAAAACTAAAAATAAAATGACAGCATATAAAATTGCATCAAAAATACATTTTGAAAAATTGCTTACGCATTTGATTTGAGATTTTCCCACATTGGTGCCCATTCACAATAAATCTTTGTCGTTCAATGTGTATTCTTGACGAATTTGGGGAATATACCAAAGACATTTATCCTAGCCACCCATCCTTCATAATGAATTCAGAGGCTTCGGTCCCCTTGGGCCACAAATTTCATTATAGTTGCAACTGACGTTGTTTCACATAATTTTAATCTCTAACTTTGCTCTGCCATTTTTCTGTCAAAAAATAAAATTATGCAAGGTGCTCAGACCTGCCTGAAATAATCAACTCCCAGCAGCAAATGCAAAGGCGAAACAGAAAATTAAGCAATTAAATTAATATATAGGCAAAATTGATGAATTAGGCACCCGGAGATAAAACTGATCATGGCACCAAGGTTTGTAAGAATCACCCTCAATAAAAATATTCTAATGAATATTTCCTTTCATAAGAAGGCATCGACTCCTGTATCAACTCTGGGATAGACTGCATGGAGTAGCATAATGAGAATCGACATAGACTCTTTACACATACTTGGATTGATTAACAGCATCGCCACCTAATCACATCGACTTATACATGAAGTACAAACATCGAGTGTATCAACTCTTGGGATCGACAAACACTTGTGAGCACTGTTGAAAAATGGATGTAGGTTTCCTGATATAATACAAATCATAAATGACACCCTCTAACATTATGCAATATACACACATCATATCCATATTACTTGCAATTAAAATTTGGGTTCAGAAACCACTTTCATTAAAGTTCAACCTCTGGAAAAATTAAGAAAAAATTAACAGCGACTTATAGAAATAGCTAAACATAAAAAATACGTCATTAATTTTTTACCAAAATTAAAACATCACTTCCTCTCACATATGGCAAATTAGTATGCATTTAGGAGGTACTCACACCTCTCACACCTGGCAAATTAATACTAGCTCTTTCTTTGACAATTGGGTTATGCTCCAAAGCAATACAGACCTCTCTTCTCCCAAAGTTGTAGTGTTGCTTACCAAGGTTACTCTAGATCTTTTACTAAGGATAAATGATGTAGGGGAATCACTCTTAAATTGCAATGTGGCCATTCGAAAATTAAGATTCTAAATTTTACAAAAGGGAGTGGGTTTCCCTTAATTGAATCTCCATATGTTTAGGCTAGTGGTAATCAATTTAGTGAACTAGTTCTGGAAAGAATCGAGTTAGCTTTGCTGTCAATGGAAGAGTTAAGTTAGAAATAGGATAGAATGCAGTTGAATTCATTTAGGATATCTTGTGAAGCTATCAGATTGTTAGCAGAAATTTAGGAATTAACTTTCTAATTCTATATTTAGTTTCCTTCTCCTTTTGTATATATTCTGAATTAGTTTGTTAAAAGGTTGGATTCTCCGAGTAATGGAAAGCTTATTTCTATATGAGATTGTTGTAATCCCCAAAGTTAATCAATGAGTCTTACAATTCCTGGGGGCTGCTCATGAATCTTACAAATATAACAATATTAAGCATATTACGCAGTTTTAGTATTTGGGAAAGCATTATACTTTACTACAAAAAAAGAGGTGCAATAGCAGGTAAAGACTTGCACAACTCCTCTCGTAAGTGTTTCTAGAAGGGGTCCCGCAGGGAAAGTAAAGAGTCCAGGTCCCTCCCTTGAACCTTGAAGCGAGAAATTCTTAGATATTATAACCTTTAGTCTGAAATCATGTACACAACATTTTTGGTCTACCAACCCTTGGAATTGCTAGTTCCTGAATTTTATCTGTAAACATAGCAATATTATTATGAACCTGGGCAGGTCTAACCTATTTTCGGGGCTGCAACTTGTGAAAATCATAGGATATCCAATAATAGATTTGATCCTTATGGCCTATTCTAGTGCATCTGCTGGTGTATAAATCCTCTGCTACTGTAAGGGAATTATGCTCTAGCCATTTCATCTCCACCACATCCACAACAAAGAAAAAAAACATGAATAAAAGAAAAATACAATAGATAATCAAGAAAAACACAGAACAAACCTGAAGGTCTAAACATTGATGCCATTCTAAAGGCAATTGAGACCCAACATGAAGCTCAATACCAATATTTGACAGTTTCAATTTCTGTCCACCGACACCAATCTCATCACCATGTTTAGAATTGCCTGAATTCCAACTCCATTTACTCTTCTTAGATGTGTCTTCAAGCATCTTCTTAGATTCAGACAAATTACTTGTAAATCTAGTCCTCTTAGCCTAAGTATTCAACACAATAGGGTAGGGTTGTGATTCATATAATGGGGCAAGGGTTTCATTTTCGGTGACCACGACAACGACCTCAGCTTGTTCTTGCCCTGCTTTGTAAATTCTTTGATCCATTCTCAGAATCAGCTCCGCTTGTCTGCACTGATTTCATTGCCCTCAATAAAACAAAAACTAAATGAAGCTTCACTTCATTACATAAAAACCCCTGGTCTGCAATAGGGCATCCACCGTTATCTCGAGTATATCTTTCTGGTCTGCGGAAGTGTTAGGCACTCTATAACAGTTTACTAGGGGATCATGTGCCATACGTAGCGGTGTCGATTCTAGTTGGTCATGTAGGAAAAGAACCCCTCGCTTTTCTATATAATTTAGGGATGGGCACATCATATCGTATCCTTCTTTCCAATACACAGGTGCAACATATCCATATCCAAGTGGTGTCTAAAGCAATAAAACAAGGATGTCCGAAGGCAAGGCATATAGGTGGAATTAGATGTACTCACAGAGCTTATCATTGACGGGAGACGCTACTCGCAGCAGCAGGTGTGGATGCAATCCATGTCCAAGAAAAAGCGTACCTAATACTTCTTTATTTTGTTTGCTTTTGGATTAAGCCTAGTAACCAAACCCAAGGTCATCGTGACTCCATGTAAATCATATGTTATAACACTATATTTAAACCACATGGTATAATATGGTATAATGTGGAGCCTAAACCATAAGCGCCAATGTTTAAAACATATCACAAAGGCATATGTTTATATCCATTAAAATCATACCAATATAATGTAAATCATATGTTATAACACTATATTTAAACCATATGGTATAATATGGTATAATGTGGAGCTTAAACCATAAGCGCCAATGTTTAAAACATATCACAAAGACATATGTTTATATCCATTAAAACCATACCAATATAATGTGGATTGTTATATTATTATATGCCACATCATAAATCTTAACCATATCTTTATCCAAGGTCATGCCACGAAGAGATTGTATGCAAGCGGTAATGTTAAACATATCCATTAAACCATACGAATATAATGTGGATTGTTATATTATTATATGCCACATCATAAATCTTAACCATATCTTTATCCAAGGTCATGCCACGAAGAGATTGTATGCAAGCGGTAATGTCAAACTTTATGTGTTATAACCATATAACATAAAAAAATGCCATCGTTTGAACTATGGAATTATAACGTGGTAAGGTTTAAATATAGGTTATGTTGGTATAGACATAATTGTGTTTGGCTAGTTTTATTTATATTACTAAAAACGATTTTAAGTATTTTTTAAGTAATATTAATAATATATAGAAATATTAAACAATGTTAATTTTAACTTTTGATTATTTTTATTTTTTATTTTTGAAGGTATTTGGTTTTATGAAGAAAAATTGACTAGTCAACCGAAAAAAAAAATTAAATTTTCAAAGATAACAAAAAAAATGGAAACAAATTTATACATAAAAATATATATTATATATTTGTCAAAATAAGTTGTTTTGAATTGTGTTTTTTCCAAGGTGTAAATGAAAAAATTATGGAATCTCTATTTATTGAAATATAAATTACATGTTTTGTTATAATTTATTGAAATTTAGATTATATATTTTGTTAAAATATAGCTTTTTAAATTGTTTTTCTAAATATAGAAAGAAACATGGTGGAATCTTTCTATATTAATGGTTTTTTTTCATTGTAAAAAAATATGTAATTTGTTATTCATAAGAATCAAAATTACATCATAGTTGTTCATGTAAAATCCCCTTCAAAGTAGGATGGAAGACAATATTGAAGCCCTCGGCAAAACATTACAATATCCAAAAATAAACGAGAGAGATTCTACCCATCAACCTATAGAAAGCAAAAATGTGGATAAGACAAAATAACTGTGAGACAAAAAATAGCAGGGTTCCGGAGAGTTGTCATGCAGATACAACCTAAAACAGTCCAAGGCAAAACCAGAATGGAGAAACTAGAAGCAGGTAAAGCGACCTTCAGTAATCATGATTCTGTTAATTGAGTACTTACATAAGTGAAGAATACCAGGGAAGTCTCCTATCGCAAGATTTGATAGGTTGTCCGCGTCATAATTGAACTCCCTGTACAGGTGCCTGAAGGATAAAGAAAGAAAACAATTCTTTAGGAGCCCAATCCTTTTCAACCAACAATCATAACTCAGTGACTGCAAATTGGTGAGACCTCTAGCCCAATCAATTATGACCTTTGATTCACCAAAAATAGAAAGCCAGAGAATTTTTTTTTTTTTGCAAACCATAAAAGCCCCCATAAGGCTAAAAGTTCAGAAAAAGTATTAGTGCCACTCCCAACACCCATCCTTAGCTTGAAACTATGAGAGTCATATATACAGAGGATCATGCCAGTACCACAATTTCCATCCTGCTCGGCCCCATCAAAGAATCCATACATGGTATCGGATTCCAACACCAGGATGATTCGAATCTTTTAAACTTTTGGGGCACAATCTCTGTTCCATTACAGAAAACTTGCCACAATCTAAGAAACAAGTAAACCTCCTTGCAAAGTTTAATCACTTCTTCTAATGTCTGCTTCAGTTTTCCTTTGGAGTGTGTGAGGAATGTCGATGTGCAAAAACCAATGACCTTTGCAAATAGTGGCATTGCAGGAGGGTGCTCATGCTTTTCCCAGGTTGAAAGCTCAAAATGCATATGGTTATGAGCGCATAGGCTGGAGATGGTGATAATTGCAAATATAAAATGGAAGCAGTAACTTCAGCAACATTGAGACTTGTAAAAAACCATAGCAACTGGTTATTGATTGGAGTGATGAACACAATCGGAGTTGCAAGAACCATACCTTTGAAGCACTCCAACTGGTCACTACGAGATCCTGAACTGGCTTATTGTCTGCAAAAATAGGGTATCGAGTGCAAAAATAGGGGAGTAGGGGTCGAACAATACCTTCAGCCCATAAATACGAAGTTGACGTGTTTTTTTTGCCATGCATTGGATGCATTTGGTAAGTCTAGGTGGAGGAGGCGCATTCGAATGGCCGGTTCTTGAGGGGATGTAGGGCTATGATGCTTCTATCTAGGTAACAATATATATGGTACTGGTTCTAGTACCTAATTCGTAATTGACGTAGGAACATAATTTTCCTTTGGAACGCGCTTAATCGGGTTTGCTTCAATGGTGCAACAGGGATAAAGATGGTCAAGAGAAAATTCATGCAATTGCTTTGTTGGATCTTTGAAGATCGAGGTGCATGGCACTAATATTACTAATAGAAGGTAGACAACTTACAAAAATTACACTTCATTGCCAAATTTCCAATTTTCCATGACACAATTAAAAATGACTAACATAAATGACTAATTCATATTCTTCTATCTAGTCATTTTTTATGTCGTGACTAAATTAGTCGTTTATTTTAGTCATTTTTAACTCTGTCACTTATTATCTAGTCATATTTGTTAACTGGTGACTAAATTAGTCGTTAATTTTAGTCGTTTATAGTTGGGGCAATCAAAATTGCTCATATTTAGTAGTAAATCACTTGGAAAACCTGTGGTGACTAGAATTTTTAGTCACCTAGTAGCTAATTCCTCATTTTGTACTAGTGACATTCCAAAAGAAAAGAGAACAAAATTATATCCTTCAGGAAAGAAGGGCATATTTGTGGGATACTCTGAAAGCTCGAAGGCTTACAGAATCTATTTCCCAGGATACAAGAAGATTGACATCAACAGGGATGTGAGATTCGATGAAGACACAGCTTACAACAAATCCAGAAAGAGACTTGCTGAAGAACCTGAAGAAACAGAAGCAGAAGTACCCAGAATTCATGATACAACCATGAACGAAGAAGCTCAAGAAGAAGATCGAGATTTCGAGGAACCACAAAGACCTGTAGATCCACCTCTGGAGAAGAATCCTTATAAGAGGAAACCTACTTGGGTACGTGAACTTATCCAAGGTTCGAAAAGATATGGGGCTCCAGAAGAGAATCACAGAGAAAGAAAGAGGACCAGATCCTGCTCCGGGTATGTAGCTTTACTATGTGATTTCATTGATAAAGAACCTTCCAGTTATGAAGAAGCGACAGAACAAAAAGAATGGAAGGATGCTATGATCGAAGAATATCAATCGATCATGAAGAATGATGTTTGGGATGTTGTCCCAAGACCAGAAGGGAAGTCAGTTGTAACTTCCAAATGGATCTACAAGATCAAGCATGCTGCAGACGATAGCATTGAAAAGTATAAGGCAAGATTTGTAGCTCGGGGTTTCTCTCAGAAAGAAGGAGTAGACTATGAAGAAACCTTTGCACCTGTAGCCAAATACACTTCCATCAGATCAGTACTTGCTCTGGCTGTAGTGATGAAATGGAAGATACACCAGATGGATGTCAAGACTGCTTTCTTGAATGGTGTAGTAGAAGAGGAAGTGTATGTAGAACAGCCACTCGGTTTTGAGACACATGACAGAGAGTTTCATGTATGTAGATTGAAGAAAGCCCTGTACAGTTTGAAACAGGCACCCAGGAATTGGTACGACAGAATTGATAGCTTTCTATCCAGTTTGGGCTTTACCAAGAGTAAAGCAGATTCCAACCTTTACTATAAGGTTGAGGATGGCAACCCAGTGATGCTTCTACTATATGTAGATGATCTATTTGTGACTGGTACAGATGGGTTGATTACTGATACGAAGAGAAAGCTTGCTGCTAAGTTCGAAATGAAGGACTTGGGGATGATGCATTACTTTCTAGGTATGGAAGTGCGGCAGAGTACAGATGGAATCTTCCTTGGACAAGGGAAGTATGCAGTAGAGATCCTGAAGAGGTTTGGGATGATGGACTACAAGGCTATGACCACACCTATGGCATCGAACCTGAAGCTATTGAGTGATGCTTCATCAAAGTCGGTTGATGCTACGATGTATCGTCAGATGATTGGGTCATTGATGTACTTGACGAACACGAGACCAGACATTTGCTTTGCTGTGAACACCTTAAGCCAGTTCTTGACAGATCCGAGAAGTGTTCACTTGACTGCTGCAAAGCATATTCTGAGGTACTTGAAGGGTACAGTTGATTATGGGCTCAAGTATGATGCGAATCAAAAGATTAACTTGGAGGGTTATGTTGATTCAGATTGGCCCGCAGGAAGTGCCATTGATAGGAAGAGCACTTCAGGTTGTTGCTTCAGTATGGGATCAGGTGTGATCTCTTGGTTTAGCAGGAAGAAATCCTGTGTGGCACTGAGTACAGTTGAAGCAGAGTATGTCGCAGCTTGTTCAGCTAGTTGTGAGGTAGTATGGTTGCGGAAACTACTGTCTGATATATTTGATCTCCAGTTGGATGCTACTTGTATACATTGTGACAACCAGAGTTGCGTGAAGTTGTCGAAGAATCCAGTGTTCCATGACAAGTCGAAGCATATCGAGATCAAGTATCACTATATCAGGGATATGGTGCAGAAGGGAGTAGTGAAGCTCCAGTATGTTGCGATGGAGGAACAGATAGCCGATGTATTGATGAAGCCATTGTCTAGGCTGAAGTTTGAGTACTTCAGGGAGAAGCTTGGTGTTCTCCAGATCGAGGCTTCCTCCAAGAGAAAGTGATGAGACCCATAGCCATTCTGTCATGGTGAGAGGATTGGTTCCTTCCATGGTCAGATATAAAGGCCGAGCCATTCTTTCATGGTGAGAGGATGCTTCCTTCCATGTCAGATATGAGTGCTGGCCATTCTGTCGAGTAGGACAGATGTAAGGGAAATTGCCATTCTAGGAATGGAGGCACTTGGTCAGTTACCAGGAACACTCAGTATAGGACTGAGTAGCCATTCTGATGTGATAGAGGGATGTGTTCCCACTTGATCAGATGTAAGGGATGAACCATTCTGTCATGGCTAAAGGATTAAGTTCCTTCCATGTCATATGTGAGTGTTGGCCATTCCGACGAGCAGGTCGGATGTAAGGGCAACTGCCATTCTCTAGGAGAATGGAGGCACCTAGTCAGTTACCAGGTAGCTCAGTCGAGGACTGGGGGCCATTATGATATGACTGTAGGATTGGTTCCTACAAGATCAGATATGAGTGCAAGCCCTTCCATCACTGTGAGCAGGATGCGTTCCCGCCTGGATGGATGTAAGTGCAGAGCCTTTCCACAGATGATAGTAGGTGTGTCCTATCATGCTAATGGATGTGAGTGCTGTGCCTTTTCACAGATGATAGTAGGTGTGTCCTATCATGCTGGTGATTGTAAGTGCAGTGCCTTTTCACAGATGGTAGTAGGTGTGTCCTTCCATGCTGGTGGATGTGAGTGCTGTGCCTTTCCACAGATGATAGTAGGTGCGTCCTATCATGCTGGTGGTTGTAAGTGCTGAGCCTTTTCACAGATGATAGTAGGTGTGTCCTATCATGCTGGTGGTTGTAAGTGCTGAGCCTTTTCACAGATGATAGTAGGTGTGTCCTATCATGCTGGTGAATGTGAGTGCCGGGCCTTTCTGATATGATTATAGGATTAGTTCCTACATGATCAGATGTGAGTGCTGGGCGTGCCTTTCTGACAAGTAGGTCAGATGTAAGTGTTGGGCGTGCCATTCTTTGTATCATGTGTTGATCAGATGTAAGTGCAGTATCTATCTTCGCATCATGTGTTGATCAGATAGAAATGATGAGCCATTCTTCGTATCATGTGTTGATCAAGATATAAGTGCTAGAAAAGACCTACATGATGGCTAGGCCTACAACCATCATGAAAAAGGGCTGTCTCTGTAGAAATTCCTATGATGAGAAGAATCATGAGATAGCACCCGTGATGATCCAGATCCAGTGATGATGTCCCATGATGATCCAGATCGAGAGATGATCCAGATTCGATGATGAAGATGACTTGAAGACGAAGATGACTTGAAGACAAGGATGACTTGAAGACAAAGATGACTTGAAGACTCAAAAGACTTGAGATGCATAAGACGAGATGAGCCAGCTGATACAGAGAAGAAGACCAGTGCTGAAAATTGTGTCGAAAGAATACCTTCCTAGTTAAGAGGGAGTGTTGATGTATTTGTAACTTCGAAATGTATTCATCTATGTATCTTATGTATTGTAACCCGATGTTTATTCTGGGATGTATCTATTATGTATTTGAGTCATGTTGTCATGCCCTGATGTTCCGATCGGGAGGATCAATAATGTGAACAAGTCATGTCAAGTCATAGTGGGTAAACCTTCGATTGTCTAAGTGTTAAAGTCCCCGCAGTTCCGGGGCACTAGGGTTATTAGACTCTCTTAGTAGAGGTCGGCCCTAGTAGGGTTTTAGTCATGTCAGGATTAGTATAAATAGAGAACTGGAGTCTCTATTTATCACACAAGTCATACACACTCAAGTGTAGCGCATAGTTGAGGAAGGAGAAGACACTGGGGCTAGACAAGAAGAAGATTACTGCTGTTGGGAGATCACTTACTGTTTTGGGGCTTTTACTATTTTGGTGTTGATTCTATCTCTGAGGAAGTTGCGGGGTTTTCTCCTTTATGGTTTCCCCGAGGAAAAACACTGTGTTCATTGTCTCTTGTGTTTGATTGTTGTGCTTGTTATTCTCTCAGTTAAAGATCCTAACACTGCTAGCTTAATGTTGAAAAACTAACAAATACTTGTGATTTTGTCAAGCCTTTTGGCCTCTACAATCATTAAAATCAATCCCTCCACCACAAAGAGAAAAAGTAATGGCGAGAGTGGGCACCCCTGCCTCAGGCCGCGATTCTCATTAAAAGAGGACGTAGGTGTACCGTTAATGAGTACCCAAAAATTGGCAGACATCAAACACCTCATAATCCAATTGACGGTGTCTAGAGACAAACCCACCTGTAATGAAATAAGCCGCAACAAGGTCCAATTGACCCTATCATATGCCTACACCAGATCGATTTCAAGAATTAAGGCCTCCAAATCATGAGTTTTGATAGTGTGTAGTGCCTCCTGAGTGATCCCTATAGCTTGTAAGATATGTCGATTCTTGAGAAATACAAACTGCTCCTCAGAAATCACCTTAACAAGTAAAGGTTTAAGTAAGTTGGAGATAATTTTGGAAATAACCTTGTAAGCCATATTGCAAAGTGAGATCAACCGAAAGTCAACAAATGACAATGGCTTATCACATTTAGGAATCGGTGTGAGATAAGTAGCATTGAGTGAGTTAGTGACAAAGCCCTCCCTACATGATTGTTCTACTGCCGCCAGGAGCTCCTTGCCCACCAAGTCAAAGAAAGTCAGATAGAATTCGACCGTCCACCCATCCAGTCTAGGACTTTTGTCCTTGGCAAAGGCCTTCAACATCGACTCCACTTACTCAAGAGTGACAACCTTGCTCACTTCCTCAGCCATCATGGAATAAAAAAAGGTAGGGAAAAGTTTGATCACTTGTAACTGTTCATGTATATGTGATGTATTGTCCTCCTTGAAAATAGAAGCAAAAAAATCAATCGCAGCCGCCTTCAGAGATGTATCATTTGTACACAACTTCCCTCATGATCCCGTAGCTCCCAGATAGCATTCATGTTACGACGAGTAGTAGCAAAGTTTTGAAAAAACTTCATATTTGCACCCCCCTGCTCGATCCAGATAAATCGACTTTTAAGCCTCATGGTAGATACCTCAAATGACAATAATTTGTCTTTGCGGGCCTTCAGTTTAGTAAGTTGTGTAGTCTCCTCCACTGAGAGGATACCCGTCGGAGCCAATAAAACAAATCTGCAATTGAGGACTCAATCTCAGCGAGCTCTGCGCCCTTGGCCTCAATCTTAAAGTGTTCCTAGTCCCTGACAAGATGCGTCATAAGTCTAAGCTTTTCCATTAGGACATCCATACTTCCAACAACCTCTTTCATCACCAGCCTGGGCTACTGTGACTTCAAAAACTCAACAAAATCCACATCCACAATCCAAGTACGGTTGAATCTGAATGGCACAAGAAGTCTCTTCCCAACCTCCACACAATCCAAACAGATCGGATAATGGTCCGAGATCTCTGAAGGTCTAGACCAAACCCTATGGTAGGGTAAGCAGGATACCAACTGTTCTGCAACGAGAAACCTGTCCAAACGTTTGTCGATGTTGACCACCCCAGCACGACCATTACGCCAAGTAGGCCCCATCTTATGGGGTAATACGTCAACCAATTATGCATCCATGAGTAACTTAGAAAAATAACTAGCAAGTGGATCACATTTCGTAGACCCACCCTAGACCTCCACACAAGACAACATGAAGTTCAGGTCCCCGGAGTCACTGGGCGTATCCAAAATGGGCACGAATTCTTCTGAATCCTTCAGTGAGACGGGTGTCATCAAAACCCCACTAGTAAGGAACCGCTCTGAGTTCAAAACCGGACAAGTAGAGGACCACTCCAAAGGAAGGCCAGTGCCCCGAACAGAAGAAACACGACCACCACGCCGAAGAGTACATTTATCTCGCAAATGTACTGTCTGGTGACAAATATGGCAACGAAAAGGAACATGAAGGTAATCAGGTCTTTGTAGCCTCGAATTTGAGCCCCAGGTCAGTTCCAAATCCTCAGGAAGTCCCTCAGTCAAATCCATCTCAATTAAAACTTTGGCAAAGCGTTTATCAAAGGAGTGAAAAATCTGAGCATCCAAGGAGATGAGACGACCAATAGAGTTGGCAATGCCACATAGAGCCTCCCGCATCCGGAAAGGCAATGGTAAGTTAGGTAGAAGGACCCAAAGGCGTCGCTTTCTAACACTAGATCGTTCAGGGTCAAAGTCAATCCACCACCGACACAGAACTAAAGAACCCTCATCGATGAGCCAATGACCTTCCAATACCCGCAGAGCATCCCCATCTTCAAGGAGCATAGAAGCATACCAACCATTAGAAAGTTTGCTCACAGTAGGCGCATAATCTAGTAAGGGTTTCCATGAAGTGGCAATCCACTCGGCCCAACCAAACTTATCACTGGAGTAGTGGTGTTAGATAACCTCACTTTTGTCCTCATTTCTTAACTTATCCATCAGTCATATATATTCAGAGAATACAATTATGTTGTTGAGAAGCTTTCTAAAAAAGTAATTGGGGGACTTGAAGGAACAATTTTTTTTTATGAAGAGGAATCCCTTATCTCTGAGGGCTCACATGTCCTTTTCTCTTAAGTTTATATGTGATATTTTTGGGACGACTTTAACCTCTGATTCAATCTTTATCTTAGTTTGTTGGGTATTAGCTCTATTAGATTAAACCTCTGTATGGGATAATAGTTATGAGCGTTTCTTGTTTGTGGACATTATGTAAGACAATCTTTAGTCTAAGTTTGAACATGTTGGTTCATTTGAGTGACTCACAGTTTGGACATCTTTATCTCAAAATATGTATGGAGAAATGTATGGATTTACTTTTCTTTGATTCCATGGAATGTCAAGAAAACTATTTTTTTGTTGAAAGAAAAAGTTACAGCCAAGTTGTACACCAATTTAGTGTATGAGACCCCCTTGTTTATGGGACAAGGAACCTTTATATGCAATAACGTAATTGGTAAAGTCTATAAAAGTATACATACTCTATCCTCTCTGAAATTGAATCTACAATCTTAAATTTTTCTCAATACTATTTTTGGAAATTTTAAGGTTGCAATTATTAGTTGTGCTTATCACATTGGAAGAGGCAAAGGCGGAAGCCATCAATGCCGGGCACGGTCTCTGACCTGGCAGGAAGACATAATAGATGATGATCTGGAGGTTTGGTACCCAACCTATGTGGCACACTTAAGATGGTTAGCTGTTGGGGCAGTTCATTGGCTGTGGATTTCAACGACGCTTGGCTTGGCCTCACACTTAGGTTGGTTAGCTGTTGGGGCACTTCATTGGCTGTGGATTTCAACGACGCTTGGCGCAATGCCTTGGAGGCCAAGCCAGGGTCAAGTCATCATCAGATTACGACAGGCGTACGTGAAACAATAGATGTCTCACAGAAACTCTTCTTCCAAAGTTCCATATATATATTAAATTGGTAAATTTGTCAGGTGGTAGCTATTTAGAACTCTAACCATCTTGGAAAATCTGCGCACGTTCGTTTTTTCTTTACAGCATCTTGGCAAATCTGCGTACGTTCAGTTTTTCTTGACAGCGGAATTGATAGAAACAACGGGAGGCGTTAGGGCTAGGGGTTTTCACTAGCCTCGGGGTGTGGACTCCAAGGCTACAGGGCAATTACAGACGTTTTTTGTTTTGCTTCTATAAATAGAATCCAGGGTTAAGGAAGTTTGACAATATGCGGAGATTTGTGGCCGATAGATTAAGGAAAATCGCAGCCCAAACAATGGCAAAGAACCTTTCTTCGTCTTCTAATTCTAATGCTAGCAATCAATATCTCAGAGGATATGCTCCTCCTTCCCCGCTTACCCTTGAAACCATTAATCCCAAGGTTGGTCTTTCATCCTCTTGATCTCCAAGTTTTTCTTCAGGACGTGTTTTCATTTGATGTGATTTTTTATTTTTAGTTTATTGGGTTCGTTTAGATTTGCAAAGTTTTAAGTTTCCTGAAGCAGTGTGACATAGACTGCAATGGCTTTGTGAATATTTTATTGTTATCAGATGGGAGTCGCCTGTTCAATTCGCCTAAGAAGTTCAATCTGTGATCTTGTCAATGTTCATTATAGTTTCTTAAACCCAAATTTTTATACCTTGTCTTTTATGTTATTTCCTTTTAATATTCTTGCCTGTAATGCCTGGGACGTTACCTTGTCCTTTAAAAAAAAAAATCTTGCCTATGATCCCTGGGACCTTGTCTGATTCGAATATTTAATTTATGCTACTGTTCCTTCTTCAAACGGAAATGCTACTTATAGTACTTAAAGCTGTTCTTAGGTTAAGCAACTATTATGCAGTCCAATGCCATCAAATTCATAAGCACTTGCATTTGCACCTGGCCTCCTCCACTCCCACTTGGAAGGGTCATTTATTTTTTGAATTTGTTTTCTTAACAAAAAATACTATGATGAAAATCAATTTCTATTTATATGTACATCAAGAGCAACATATCCAGAATCCAGAGCCCACAGAGAGGTCACACCAGATCCCATCCCTTGCCTACATAAGCAGGGAGTGCTAGCATATCTATCCTGACTCCAACTGAAAGAGAATTTATATATTTCCAAAAATGACCAACTGGCGGAAATCCTAATAGAAAAGTCTGGACTGAAGTTGGAAACCTCAGCCTGGTTAAACCGGGTTCCGTCATCATGAAAAGTTGTATGACGGTGACGAATCCATAAAAAGGAAAAGCCAGTTAACCTGATCACATGCTTCATGCTTCTCATAGCTTGCCTTATTATCCACTTGCCTCCGAACACAATGACTTTCCAAAGTAATGAAGCAACAAAGAGAATATTGAACTCTGCAGATCTTCAGAGACCTAGTCCCAAAACATCATATAAACTTTGCAGCCACAGATGACTATTTATGTCTTGTGACGATGTTCTCAGCATCTATATGTAAACCCAGTATGAAAATCTTGATCCTTGATTCTGGTTCCACGCGGCAGCCAACCAAGAACCTGTGTCTTGAAAGAAGAAAAATACTGCCAAATACCTTGCCACCTCCTAATCCATAGTAGTCCATGATCATGGACATTCTGTTTCTTTTTGAGACGATATGTAATTGGTTGAGTTGGCCTGAACTTCCCAGAGTTCCTTTGATCAATAATCTGTAATGGCTTTTCAGTTTTCACAGGACCACTTCCAATTCTTCCAGATAAGTATGGAAGATTCCAGACTTCAGTTTAAAAGTTAAAACTTTAAACAATCAATCATTTGGATTACCTGACATAATTCTGTAAAAGCAGGATGATAGGCAACCTGAATTTTTTTGATAGTGATTGCAATCTCGTCAAGATAGCCATTGATCCACAGCTTTATCCCACAAATCACCTCACTCATTAAAATGTTTCCTCGCCAGTTGTTATCCTGTAAAAGTGGGAAGTAATCCTGACTGTCCTATATCGAAAATGTCTAGATTGAATGTAAAGTCAAATACAGGACATTCGATTCCTCCTGTCTAGACCATGATCATTGTTTCTCCGTTAATGTTTCCCATTTTCAATATGCTATGAACCTTTTTTCTTATAATAATATTTAGTTGGGGAATAGTCCAATGCGACTACTTGAATATATCAGATCTTATACCATCGGTCAGTTTCTAAACAATGCTGTCTCAGATCAAGTTTTTTTATCAGGCATGTTTTGAATTTCATCCGTGGAGACTAGTTGCTAAAGAGTAATGCTATTATAAATTATCTCATGCTTGCTGAGTGTTCGGGCAACGCAAGAGTGCGTTCTATATTGTCAACTACATTTTGTTGCATAAGCTGCATGTTATGATTATCTATCCTGATGGGGTTCTGTATGTGTTCTATTTGCCGATTTTACCTTGGAGATTATGTGAATTATTCAGTGAGTCAGATTTCCCCTTGGAGTTTGTGAGTTATTCAGTGAATCCTTATATTGCCGATGCTCATTTTCTTATCTTCTTTTCCAGTGGAGGATTTTGTGTCAATTGGACTCTTGGCCCAAGTTTGAATTGATATTTCAATTTTTTGGATTTCCAATAGAAGTTTGCTTGTGACTGAGATTCTACTTCAATTATTCTACTTATTGGGTGTCAATAATCCAAGCGACAGTGACAATAATATATAGAGTGAAATCTTTATAGATCAATTATGTTACTTCTTGGCTGACAATAAATCCAAGCAACAATGACAATATAATATAATCAAGTCTTTTAGCTAAATAGCCAGAACATTCTGTATCTGGTATACTTTTATTATTGTATTTTTGTATGGTCTATGTATTTTGATGGTAAATGGTGTTGATGCATTACTAGAAAAGCATAGGTTTTGTTTTTCTTTTGTTTGTAGAGAATGGATGCCCTATTTAGCGATGTGGTCAGGAGCACCTTAAATTTTTGATAACTCTCAAATTTGTATTTCTTGTTGTTAATACGAGGACTTGCATAATTTTTTTAGTTTTATTTTTATATACTTAAATACAAGAAAGATAATATTGAAGTCATCACCTTCTACATTGTTTGTCCTAACATTTTTAAAATAACATGGACTTAACTTGGATTGTTGTTCATTTTAAAAATTTGTAACACTAGATTTTTAAGATGTTACATATTTAATACTTTTGGCATATTTAAGTCATGAGATTAGGCTTATTCAGAAGTGTTGTGACAAAATCTTTGCTGTTTGCCACAGGTTTTGAAATGTGAATATGCAGTGCGTGGAGCAATTGTTGCACATGCCCAGGTATTTTCTTATATTGCCTCTTCTGATTTTGCCATTTTATTAGTTTAGCTTTTATTGTCAGTTACTGTCATGTTTTCCAAAGTTCATGATTCCTACATACAGCTTGTCTCCTTATTTACCTCTTGAGTATTATTCTTGTGCTTGAATTAGGACACAATAAGATTAGCCATAGTGTACTGTAGCCTCTAACCTGTGTAAATATCTTCACTGTAAAAGATATTTTGGTATGTGTGGTTCATTGTCATGCCCTTCCTTATTCATTGGACTAGTGAGAGATGAAATTTATGTTATCTTTACTGCCAAAATGTCCTTTGATTTTTTGTGTGTGTTGATTTCCTAGCCTTGATGTTAAAATGAACAAAATGTTTCTCCTAATTTAGTATATCTACGTGGATCCTGCCTTTGAGAGATCAAATGAAAGGGCGTAGCTCATGTTAATGAACTCATTATTGTGTTCGTCTTCTTGGAATGGTAGTTACAACTTACAGGGTTTGTGGTTTTTGCAAAATGGTATGCAAATATTTGTGGACCTTGATCCTCCATGTATTGGGATGTTGTATGTACCAAATGGCCCAAACATTGTTGAGTTGGCAAAGTCATTGACAATTAGCTATGAAAAACTACTCAACCTTTCTAGTTATAAAAAACTAGAACGTCAATTTTCCAAGTCCTATAATTAGAACATAACACTATAAGTGCAGTTTACAGAGTAGTCATTTCCATAGCCTTTTCTTTATAAATCAACGTGTTAACCAAATTCTTGAGTGGCATTCAACATTTGAGATTTTTTAAATTATAGTGGAAACCTTGTATTTTTGAAGTTTCAGCCATCTCTAGAGTGTATTTGTTGAGTATAATTAGCATGGTGACTCAACTAGATAGTAGACTTAGGGTGGAAGACAACTTCATAATACCATAGTACTTTGAAGTGTCATATTCAAACAATTGTTTAGGAAACAATATACAACGATTCAACTGTTGAGAAATATAAGGATATATGGAACCAAATCTCACCCATATTCTGAAATAGACTCCTCACAAATGTGCTAGAGAGAGATAGGTCTAGTCCACTAGAGAGAGAGGGAGAATGCAAAAGCCAAGCACAAGTGCTGATAACAGAAACACACAAGTGCACCCAAGAAAAAAACTGCAAATCACAAGAGGAAAATGCCAAAATTAAGTGCCGTTTGGCTTATATCACTTGTATTTATCAAGATCACAAGTTGAGATGAAACATTGAGAGCTCGAGTTGTGTATTTATACACAGCAAAGTGCATAATGAGTTGGCTTTAGCCATAATTACAAGTGCATAATGAGATGTATAAATGGGTTGTGGCCACATTGAATTACACCAATAATTCCAACAACCCTGAGGGGGCCATGGAGAGAAGTCATTACAATACAAGATTACAAAATTTACTTTACCCCTTAATGCTTGTTGAATTTTAGCATTAGCATATAACTTAAAAATTTGCAGATAAACTTAAAACAAGTAATAAGTGCAGTAAAAACACATTCATCACATAAGCACAATGGACACAAGATTTTTCACTGGGGAAACCTTCAAAGGACAAAACCCCCAAAAAGCATTAGTAGCTCATCTCGTAAATGAGATGATTTAGGAAATTCTTCAAAAAGTTCCTCAAACCGAAATCTGGGTTTTACCACAGTTACAAAAAATTTCTCAGCAAAAATTCCAACCGAGGGTTTCAAATCCTGGATCCACAAATTACAAAAATTACCCAAAAACTGGATTGTCTCTCTCCTGCCTGAAAATGACAGACTGCCTGAAATACTGTCTGCTGCCCGCACTGTACTTCTGTCTTGCCTGTATCTTTCTCTGTCCTGCCCGCTGCCTGATTTTCTCTCCGCCTGAAATCCGTTGGGCAGATCTCAGGCTGCCCGTGGTCTGTTGGGTATGTCAATTGACAGCCCATGACCCTAGGGTCTGCCCAGCAGCTGCTGCAGCAAACTGCTGGCAGCCCGCAGCCCTCACGGGTTGCCTCAGAGGCTGCCCGAGGGTTGGCAGACTGCCAAACCCTCACGGGTATGCTACCCGAGGGTTGGCAGACTGCCAAACCCGCATGGGTATGCTACCCGAGGGTTGGCAAGTTGCCCAAACCCTCACGGGTAGCAACCTGTGGGCTGAGAGAAGAGGGCTGAGCCCAAGATGGGCTGCCTGAATAAAGAAACAGAGGTAGCCCGAGAGGAGAAAGGGCTGCCCAAAACTTGGCTGCCAAAAATACGAGAACTGCCCAGATCTAGAAGAGGCTGCCCGGATCTGTGTGAGGCTGTTCGGATCTGAAAGATGAGTGTATGGATCTGAATATGGCTGCCCTGAAATTGCTCAAGTGATGAAACCCTAGCTGAGGGTTAGCTGAGAAAAGATGGATGCCCTAGCTGGAGCAAAAACAACCTTCAATGGAAACTTCAGTAAAATAGCAGCTTCACCTGTCAGAGAAAGCTTGTATATAATAATAAGAAAAGCTTGATCTTCTTTTATAGTCTTCATTCACTTGTTAAGTGGGCCAAAATTAGAAAAGATAAAATAATAATATTTTAATCTTTTCATAATTTCACTTTTACCTTCTTACCAAAAGGTCTTTTATTTTTTGACTTTCACCTGTGGTCCAAAAGTCCTTATTTATTTTTGACTTTTGACTTTGGCCTTTTCCAAGTGCCCCTGTGGTCCTTTTTGATTCCAAAAGTACATCATCATAAACCAAGAGAGTTACTAATGCTTTTATCTCACACTCTGTGTGACAACTAGATCTGGTACTAGGGTAACTTAACCAAGGGTAGCTAATCCTTGGAGAAGTACACAAAGCCCATATATAAAGGGTTAGAGTGCCACACATGCCTAGACCCAGTCTAGGGCTTAGTGCCTTCTTGGTAACAGACTAGGTGCCTCCATTCTCCAAGAGAATGGCTACTCAGAACTAGGTTGAGTCTACCAGTACTAGACTGGTCCACATCGTGGTCCCGGACCAGATGTCTACCATTCAACAGAATGGTCACTCAACATTGGGTTGAGTCTACCCAGGGCAGAATTGGGTCTATATCATGGTCCTAGACCAGATATCTACCATTCAACAGAATGGTCACTCAACAGTGGGTTGAGTCTTCATCGTGGTCCCAGACTAGGTGGTCCCATTCTCCTAAGAGAAGGGCTCTTGATGTTGCTCAAAAAATCAACAATGCTGAGTAGAGGGCTAGATCACCCCCGAAACTCCACATCACTCCCTTCATACAAGCATCAAGATAAATAATTGAATGTGGATGAAAGAAATTGAGGGATAACATCACCCTTCAACTTATAAGGAAAAGGAAGGAAAGGTACAAGGTCATGTCTTAATTTTTAAGACCTACAAAGGGCTACTTGGGGGCCAAATTGAGTGAAATATGTCTGCAATTTGTTTAAGCTTAAGTGAGGCACACTAGTCTATGTTGGCTGGTTTACTAGGGATGCCATCAATGAATTTGGGGAAGCATCCCTTGGGTTTCCTTTTGAGATTTTCCTTCAAAAAAGTATCCATTTTAATCAACGTTAAGGATTGAAGACCTCAGATTATTACTCACAAGGACTCAAGCTAGGGTATGTGACCCAACGAATCCTATGGGACACCTAAATTGCCTGGCATGGCTTCATATGATTGACCTACCATCAATCAGATGTATGAATAAGTAGGGTGTGGTAATGCGCCCTGTATAATATCATGATTAGCTGGAAGTGTGCAAAAGTCAAGTTGTGCATTGCAATTTGAAAACAGTTCATTCTAGTGTTTTATTTTTTCTTTTACTTGTAACTTCTCCCCCCACCCTCTAGCTTGTAAGCAAAATGTGAGATATTCCTCATGGCTTATGAAGAGCCTTAATCGACAACTGGCTCACAAAGAGGGAACATCTTACAAGCGTGATTCCAACCCAGATGGGTTGGATAACAATATCTCCTTTTAACCACTCAAGCTTTCCCAATTGACAAACACAATTAATTCTAGCATATATTTCAATCCATCTTTCTTGATTGTTGCATCCGGAGAAGTGATCTGCTTGCTATATCCAAGGTGATTGAGATGTGTCATATCTGTTCATCCATGTTTGACATTTATGAACCAAAATAAAAATAAGTTGAAGTCCATAATGTAAGAAAGAAAATAACAAAAAGGCCAATTGTGAATCACCATAGTGTCTTAATGTAAATATATACCAAAAATAAGATGCAACCCTCTTGGTTTATAAGATCTGGAATGAAGATGGATCTCTACTAGTTTTCTATAATAATAATAATAGTAGTAGTAGTAGTAGTATTGGAATTAGTGGTAAAATAAACTAGTAGAGAATATGTAAGCACCAAGAGAGTTGTACCTTCCTTTTTGATCCCTCCTGGTGCTTAATACATCTGGCGTTGAGATGGATCTATTCTAGTTTTTCTGATTTTAGGTTTTTTATGGACTGGTTCACACTGTGGAAGTCACTTCAGATAACTGATGGTGGTGGTCAGTTACTTTTGTCACTCGATTTACTTTCCACTTTATTCAGCAAGCTTTTATAATCTTGTATTTATCCTAGTTATATGCTTCATGAGAGCCTCTTACCTCATTAGTGAGCAAGAAGAGTATAGAGTATTTTTATGAAGAAAATAATTAAGTCACACATGGGTAAACATCAATACATGTTTAAATCCTATTCTCGAAATGAGCAACTTCAATGTAGAAGTAGATCTCACTGGACAGTATATAGTTTATGAATTTTTATTAAGAATACAATGATTCTGTAAAATATATTACAGTATAGCAGAGTTACTAAGTCAAAATGGTATTGAATTCTATTTCTTCAATGTTTTCCTAATTGCTTAAAGATCCTTTTTTTATATGCTGATAATCTAGGCTATTAGTATTAACAGTGGGTAACTAGCATTATTTATGTCAATAGGAGATTGTTAGCTTGTTCTATCTCACAATTTTCAGTTTTCTCATATCCCTGTTTTGTTTTGGCAGAGGTTACAAGAGGAGTTGCAAACAAAGCAATCTTCACTTCCTTTTGATGAGGTTTGTCATTCTCATCATTTGAACTTTAGATTCTCAAAAAACGCCTTTACCCACTCAGTATGAACTTTTTAGACCCAGAAAAAGGTCCCATTTCAAATTCTTTAAAATTAAAGTAAAGAAATAAAATTAGATGGTTCATTTCCTTTGGTTATTGCTCCAATAGATTAGCTACTTCGTTACCAGTGTATCCTCGGATCTTGCAATCTAAGTTTTGCCTTTTCACTGCTCCAACTATATTCCAAGTAAATTCTCTCTGTAATTTTAAATTTTTATTTAAGTCTATCTAATAGTTTGCTTAGGCTATCTAAATACTATTTTTATCTGTGATTCATTTTGTTAACACCTTAATAGTTTCTTCTGGATTCTTAGTACTGCAATTTGTGTTACTATTTTTACATATTAAGTCTCTATAGCAGAGATCATATTTTTCTGGCTTTTGTGGAGAAATTAGTTTTCATTCAAATTGTGGATTTATTTGAACGTCTGCTCAACTAGAACTGTTGATACAGGTTAAATTATCATCAGTGAATTTCTTATTGCAACTGATTTAAGATCTGTCTTTGCTAAACTGTTGATGTCGGTTCAAATATCATCAGTGAATTTCTTAATTGCAACTGAATAAAGAATTGTCTTTGCAGATTATCTACTGCAATATTGGAAATCCACAGTCCCTAGGTCAGCAGCCTGTAACATTTTTCCGAGAGGTTTGTCTATCCTTCCTTGGTGTATTTGTTGATCAGTATGATTTCTGGAAAATGTGCTTTATAGTTTTGATTTATTCCTTTTTGTTGTTGTCTTCAAAGGTGCTAGCTTTATGTGACCATCCAGCTCTTTTAGACAAAGATGAAACACATGGCATCTTTAGGTATAAAGATCCACTTCAGTTTGGTTGAATGTTATATGTTAAAAGTACAATTTATTTTCCTCAAATACATAGTCCTTTTCCTTGGTGTAAAGATTTTGATCATTCCTGTGATAGTTCTGATTCCATATCGAGGGCATGGCAAATCCTAGATGGCATTCCTGGAAGAGCTACTGGAGCTTACAGTCACAGTCAGGTATAAGTATGCATTCAAAGCAGTAGGGTTTTCTTTCCAACTTTTATACTACTGTAAAAAGATTAATTTGCACTGTACCATGAGTGTACTAAGGCAATGTTAAAATACCTCTGAAATTTTTATAATATGTCAAGGAATGAACGAGGTTTATGATTCTAGTATACTAACGATCTCTCTATTCTTGAATCCATGGTTTGGCTTCCAATGCCCTGCAGACTTTACACAAGTGGATCATAAACAAGTATCTCAATTCTTAATATAAGTTGTGTTTGGAAGAATAAAATGTACCACTGTAGGACTTTGTTGGATTTCAGTCTTCCATTTCGATTATTTCCAACTTTGCCACAGACTATTTGTGTTGATTCTGCATCTATGCCATAGTCCATGATCAGTGTATGTTTCTGTGATCCTTCTCTTACGGTGTTGTCTCCTTGTTTTCAACAAGTCTCATTGATATAAATGCCATTTTTACTAGTTGATATTAGTCTATATGCCTCCATCTTTGATTGAAAGGGTAGTAGTTGGGTTGGTCCTGTTATATCCTCCAAGTTTTGAAATATGGAAAAATCGAAGGCAACGAGTGATGCAAATACCTCTTTTTATCAATGCCTTATACCTCATTTCAAATTTCTTATAGCTTGTTTTATATTAAAATAAACCATCTAGCATTAAAGACACTTGTCCATAATTTTTTTATTTCTAGCAGGAAAGTTGAATGCCATCACCATCATAGTTGTTTGCTTCATGTTTACCAGCAAGTAATGAACATGAAAGTAACAGTAAACTTTCTTTTGGTAAATACTAAATAAGTGCGCCTTACATGTGTATTTAACTTTTCTACCATCTACAGGGTATCAAGTGTTTGCGTGATGCGATTGCTGCTGGTATTGCTGCCCGTGATGGTTTTCCATCCAATTCAGAGGATCTGTTTTTGACTGATGGTGCAAGTCCTGGGGTATAGTAGACTAAAATTGTGTTGAGTAAATCTCATGTCTGGACTCTTGTTTTGTTTGATCTGAGACTCTAATTACTTTTGAAGACATGGAGACTTACTGTTCACTGTTTATTGGATATCTCATTCTCAGGTTCATATGATGATGCAACTGCTAATAAGGTCAGAGAATGATGGAATTCTTTGCCCAATTCCACAGTACCCACTTTACTCTGCATCTATTGCTCTTCATGGTGGGACATTGGTAAGTATATCTAGCTAAATGACTTCTTGCTTTCTCCCTTCATTTGTTTTCAAGGGATGCTATCTGAGTATTAACATAACTTGTCTTATAAATGTACCTTTGCAACTTTTGGTTTGAAACTTTGAATTACATTAAACAAAGTAGATTACTAATATTATCTTAACATTGAAGGTTCCATACTACCTTAATGAGGCAACAGGATGGGGTTTAGAAATTTCTGATGTTAAACAACAATTAGAAGCAGCACGAGTAGGAGGTGTTGATGTTCGGGCTATTGTTATCATAAATCCAGGAAATCCTACGGGTCAGGTATGCCGTTAATTTAAAGCAATAATCTATTTCACCAACCAAAATTTATCCTCCAAGATCTGAGATCCATGCACTCATCTATTGAACTATCTGGGTAAAGCAATACAACAATTATATGCATTCTAAAGGGCAATGGATAGAGTTGATAAGAAATTAAATTTTAATTATTCTTGGGATTTTATTTTTGGCAGTGACCTCTTATTACGAGTTTGTATGTTATACAGGTTCTTTCAAAGGAAAATCAAGAGGAGATTGTGCAGTTTTGTAAGAATGAAGGTTTGCTTCTTCTTGCTGATGAGGTAACTCCAGTAATCATTTAGGGTTTTCAGTAGATATTTTGTTTTTCCTTGATTTACTATGATATGAATGTTGCCAGTAAATTAAAAGTTGGTATGATGTATGTTATACTCCATGAGATTTGCATGGTTGTTTTTAGTGAAGTTGCCCCAACTAATTTATGTTAATTGTTGAAATAGTAGTTCAAAAACTGTTACTCATTGGCACTGTTTTTGGTTAATTTGTCCCACTAAGTTGGCAAAGAGAGAGTACAATTCTAAGTACATCCTAAATATGTTAGATTGATTGCATGCTTGGTATGTGCAGGTTTATCAGGAAAATGTTTATGTGGATAATAAGGAATTCCACTCTTTCAAAAAGATAGCGAGGAGCATGGGTTATGGTGAAAAGGACATTTCTATTGTGTCTTTCCAGTCAGTTTCGAAAGGTACCTTCACATTTCAGTGGTTTCTCTTGATACAATACATACTTCTTGTCAGAGAAGAATTAACTTATCAAGGATCAAAATATTTTATACAAATATTGATTACTTAATTTTTAAATTTTATGAAACAAAGAAACATATGCAATGTCAACAAATGCCTGATGAAAATTAGTTTACTGTCAAGAGATGCAAATTTTGGCTAATATAGTATAGCTAGTGATTTACTGTGCAAATTATTTGGCTCATATAATAAAAGGCTTTATGATGTGATACATCTAATTTCTTAGATGGTCAAATAGTCATAGCGATAAACATACCGGAGAGGTTTCCCTTTAACTGTGTCTAGTGAGCTATTTCTGATCTGAAGGTAGATAATTTCCTTACATGCAAAGATTAAATGAAATAAAAGAGTTTTCGATGCATGATGTATCACTGCATATTTTTGCTTTGACTTATATGGGCTTAGCTTGTGTATTTTAGTCTGATTGTTCACATTTTTTTTCTTTATGGACGAGTGAATTTGTAGGGGCAATTACTAGAGTTGTATGATTTCTTAAATTTCACTTGTGATTTGGAAACCTCTAAACTTCTTTGTAGGCATTAATAAATAAGATGCCCGTCAATTGGAAACTCTTGTAGCCACACTGCTTTTACGTTTTATCAAGAAGCAAATCAAAACTTGATCACTGTAACATGGGCGTCTGTGATTCCAGACCCTTCTTTTTTGCGTTAAATGCTTCTCTGGAATGCCATTTACCAGACACCTCTTTGTATCTGACAATGCTCGATGCTTGAGCCATAGTACTTATAACCTAAGTCATTTGGTTTGTGTTTGTGTTCATATTCAAATTTGGGAACAATGAAATTCAAAAAAGGTTGCCAGTGCAAAAAAAAAGATAAAATTTGCCCATGAATCTAGCAGAGAGTTGAGATAATTTCATTGTAACTTCAGTTATACAAACAAAAACAAACGAGCATCTTGACTTCAAATTGACCCAAAAATAAGTTAAATCTTAAGGCTAAAAAAATTGTTTAGACACACATACATGGATTTGTTTTTATATTTTTTAAGTTCAGCAGAAAACGAATTTCAACAATTTTTTATCTGTTAAAAAAAAAACCTCTTGGCTGACTAAAGTCACCACTGCTTGTGATTTTCAAAATTCAAACATTTTTGAAAAAATTGCCAAGTGCGGTGACAAAACATAAGCATATTCCTACACAGGTGCCAGTTCATCTAGGTAGCTTGAAATGCTGTGATTACTAGCACTTTTTGCACTCAGTGTCTCTCTGACTGGCATGCTATTTTCCTGCATCTTTTTGTTTTTGATGATACTCCAATGAAAATACCTAAGAAATAAATACAAGCAATGTGAAAAAATCCTGTATTGAGGCATATTTCCACATAAGAAACTCTGTTCCTAATGGGATACAATATGAATCTCTGTAGCAGGGATGAAGCAGACTCTTTGAACATACTAAACTGAACATATCTGTTTCCCAACTCTGTGCTTGATTTCCAGCCTTCATAATAACTGTATAAATATGTTTAGTTTCGGACACTTCAAAATTTGACATGCAAAACTTCTTGGCATATTCTTCATGCATTCAAGTGTATGATGTGCTCTGATACCTTTCCTACCAGCCTGCATGTTGGGATCTACTGGCTGGTTCTGTGAAAAATGGAATCTACTGGTGGCATTGAGATCCAAATTCCAATAGCTGGTTGGTGAGAGAGAGGGTATAATGTTTTTTGAGTAATACCGTTAAAAACTTGCATTACATCGAAAATATTAACCAATTAGATATTAACCAATTTAATTTTGTATGGAAGATATTGTGTAACACTAACGTGGTGGTTATGTTCTCAGATGCACCAGTTAACTCATATATTCTCCCTCCATTTTCCAGGTTATTATGGTGAATGTGGGAAAAGAGGTGGATACATGGAGGTTACTGGAATTGACAATGATATCAAGGATCAACTGTATAAAGTGGCATCTGTGAATCTTTGTTCTAACATTTCTGGTCAGATACTTGCTAGTCTTGTAATGAATCCCCCAAAGGTACATGTCTACAACTGGGATTTTTTATGCTTTTTGACATTCCAACATTTTCTGTCTATTGACCTGTTAGTATGTCTTCTATTTACTGGGCTAATTTTGAATACCTTTCTGTAGAGTGGAGATGAGTCATTCGAAATGTTCTGTGCAGAGAGGGATGGTATTCTTTCATCTCTTGCAAGGCGTGCCAAGGTCAGTTCCATGGACATTTAATGGTGAATGACTGTTTTGATCTTCATAAATATAGAAAACTCATGATCTGCTATCTACTTCCTCTTTTTGTGGTCAAGAGTTTAGGAAGATTTTATGTTAACAAATAGAAAAGTGGAGAGCTTTTCAAACAAAGAAACTGATATCCATGACCATACATAGCCACTTATTAAGTATTTACACCCAAGCATTGACAAACTAAAGGTGATAGGCATTCCTAGCTAATCTGGAAATCTTCATGCACATGTAATGATGCTTTTTGCAAATTAAGAATGTTCAGCTTCCAAATTCTGCACTATGGGATTCTTATTTAGGCGACCATAATAACTATGCACCTAACCTATAGTTGAAAATTCTCACCAATTAATTCAACCTAGATTAGCACATAGCCTATTGTCATATTATACAAAATTCTCAACATAAAGAACAAACCAAATGGGATGCAAATTCAAACTAACAGTTGGGGAGCAAAAGCTTAAAAAAATTCTCCATGAGCTTTCCAAAATTTACAGTAAAGAAGTTTTCTATTCTCACTTCTCATAACTCATTTCATTGTCATTTTGCTATGCACAATATGTTCATTGATGTACAGAAATTACCATGCACACACATCTAGATATAACTCTATGCTACGCCCCTCCATATGAAGCTTTTTGGGGAGGTTGAGAGGAGGCAACTAAGAACTAGAGGACAGGCTGGAGTTTGATTGGCACTCTAGACCATTGATCACATTCTTACACTCTAGGTCATCATTGAGCAGGTGCAACATTGCTTTTTGAATGTCTATTGCTGCTTTGTACACTTTTGAGAAGGATTAGACTCTGTTTCCAGAGAGACATCGTTCTAGAGGTTCAAAGACATTGGCATTTTTGAGACCGTACTAACTGCCATCACGTGCATATATGAGATGGTTTTTGGCTGTCTTTGCACAACCCACAGGGTATCAAACTTTATCAAGAGTACCATTGAGGTCAAACAGGGGTGCTCCTTGTTCTCCAGTTTATTTGGGGTTTACATAAATTAGTTAGAGTTCTTCCTACATGAGCATATCCATGATGAAGGTGGGTGCCTTCTCCACCAGATCTTGATTTATATCTAGCTTTTATAGAGGACGTGGTCCACTTGGCCTCATCTCTAGAGAGGTTGTAGATACAACTGGATGCCTTAGCCCTTTTCTATGACCTTCATTAGTTGATGGCCAACTTGGGTAATACCAAGGTCATGATCTTCAATGGGTTGAAGAAAACCCTCTCGGATCACCATTTCTTTTTTAGAGGGGAGGAGATTGAGATCACTAGCACCTATACTTATTGGGGTGTACAGTTCATGTTAAAAATTATAAGGTTAGATTAGGGTTTGAAACAGAATTAAATTTTTTATACTATGCAAAAACAAATTTCTAAATAAAATAGTAAAGCTGTAACAAGACAATTTAGATTTAATAAATTAAAACATAATTTCAATCTCTTTCAATTTTAACACTCCCAAAGATCGATGTGTTAAAGTTGAAGCATACAATTAACAATTGCAGAGCATTAGTAAGACTAATCAGAGATCTAACTAACAACACAAGAAGAACACGTCTGATAGCATACTTGGTGAAGTAGGACCTTCCTTATACTCATAAATTGTCTCTCAGAGGCAAGTCAATCAACTGGAACAAAACTGACCCTTACCTGAGGGTTTTGTACATACCTGTGAGAGAGAGATAGTAAGAGCTGTAGGAAAGGACTAGAGTGCTACAGTAAAGGCTCAAGGCAGTCAACAGGGACCGAGTAGTCGAAATGGCAGTCCCAAGCAACTCTCAATAGTCAGTAGAAACCTCAAGGACATAACATAGACCCAAACAGACCTCAACAAAGGATATGGCAGCCTTCAACACGTAGATTACAGTCCTAGATCAGATGAAATCATCAAGAGGCAGCCCTAACACAGTAGATCTGACCCAAACAGAGTCCAAGCAGGCAGTGATTGCCCTTAAATGACAAATGGCAGCCCTAAACCAGTCCATAAGGGCAGTGGTCTCCACAAGACAATCCACTGTGGCAGCAGACAACCCAACACAGGCAGCGGTGGTCACCAAACCCTCTCAACAGTGGGTTAACCCCTCATAATAGGCAGTGATGGTCACCAAACACACTCAGCAGTGGGCAGACCTACCCCAACAGTCAGCGGAAGGCCTCAAACAGTGGGCAGACCTCTCCCAAACAGATGTAGCAGTCCCTAAACAGTAGTGGCCTACTCATAATAAGGTATGGTAGCTTCAAGATGAACCTCGGCCTCCTCTAGATTAGTCAACAGTGAGCAGAAGCTTTCATAAAAACCTTGGCCCACCTCAAAACAGTGAGAGCATGGACAGCGGCCCACATCAATAGTCCAAGAATCAGTCCACGGTTCACACACGTGAGGAAGAGGAGGAGAGATTACCCTTCGAATGGGACAACCAAGTGAAGTAGAGCAGGAAACAAGAGTGCCCAAGCATAGGAAGGGTAGGAACCCTAGACGTCACCTACACAAGAAACCCTAGACAGTCAACACAAAAATCAGAGCTGAGCTTTTGTCTTCAAGATGATACAATAGAGAGGGCTACGCTTTTATTTATAGCCTCTTAAAGTCCTTCTAGAAGGACCCCTCTTCTAATTCTTTATTGACTTAGGGTTTCTCAAGACAGCCTTTCTTTTGATGGTTTTAGGAGTGGGTACTAGGGTCAAGATAAAAGGTAGAGTGACATGCTTAAGGTGGGCACTAGCACATAGGACCAACAAGAAAGAGTTAACACAAGACGAGGCTAACACCATAAACCAAGGATGGGTAAACACCCCTTCAAACCACATGACCAAAGGTGGGAAGACAACCCTTTTACCCACAACACCAAGAACAACAAGGTGGGAAGACAACCACAAGACCAAGGGTGTAAAAGCAAGGAGGGAATACAACACATTTATCTCTCTCTCAAATGTAGAAATGTTCCATACAATAATTGAAAGTTCTATCATCATTGTATAAGGAAGGTCCACATTGGATGATGTGATCATGTGGTCCTCTTGACTGCTCCTGAGGTCAAGTTCTAGTGACTCCATCAAGAGGTGGCCAATCCCTTGAGAAAACAACCTAGCTCAACTATCTCGAAGACTTAGGAGAGGAGGGCATTACACATCATCATCTTGGTTAATTGAACAAGATCCACGTGGTTAACTGACCAGGTATGTACCTACAGGAACTACTTGGTCCCAGACCAAAAATCTGCCTAGTTGAACCAGGATGTCTTTGTCTCAACCTATAGGATTTGCTTGGTCTTCGTGACCAAGAAATTGTCTGGTCCCAGACCAGAATACCCTATAGATAGATAGGGGCCCTAGCCATATGCTAAGGACTTTGCCATGGCATCAACCTGCTTGGTCCCAGACCAAGAACCCCAGTAGACTGTTGGTGGCCCTAGGGTATCTTCTAGGACTTACTCTGCCTGGTTAACTGACAAGGAACCCTAGTTAATTGACTAGGGTGCCATTCTCCCAAAGAATGGCTCTTGCAGCTGCAATATCTTTAACAGTTCATAGGACCTCGGTTCAACTTGCATCATGCCCCTTAGCCTCGTGTGAACAAGGGCTATGGATCCTTATCCCTCCTTGACAGATAGTGTTTTCAAAGAATCTTAACCATTTCCAAGACATATCGTTTAAGATGTCTCTCATGGACACCTTTGTCTAGCCTACAGTTCTCTATGGTTCAAACGTTTGGGGGCTGTGTTTACTAAAGTCCGATTGGGCCTCAGCAAAGAGAGTGAAAATTTTTCCTTTGCTACTTCATTAGATGCAAGTAAACAATCCCTCAACACATCATACTTGCAGAGTTTGGTGATCTACCCTTTTGGCTTAAGACTGTACTCATCCTTGTCTCACTCTTACATTGCATTCAAAACTTGATTATCTCGACAAAGGGATGAGATAGGTGTCCATACTTGGCCTACTGTTCATAGGATGCACTATGTGGGTATGCAGGGGTCTTGGGTCTTTTGGAGTCTGGTATTGCAATAGACCAGATTCGCTGCACTAAAGATGCATTGATCATGTACTGATCTATTTAGATGATTGTTAAGGAGGCTTAATCTGGTTGACGAAACACATGATTTGTTTCTGCTGGCCAATCTTATCTACCTACCCAACCTGATCCTATCATCACTTCCAACTTTTAAACACATGATTTGTTTCTGCTGATAAATCTTATCTACGTACCCAACCTGATCCTATCATCACTCCAACTTTTCTTCTTCAACTAGTGACATGAAAATAACAGAGAATTTAAATCTCTCCAACTTATCTTTAAGATTCCTTTTTTGGTTGAATTAGCCAAAATCAAAGTGTCTTTCTAGACATTGATAATATTGTACAATCACAACAAAATTGCTTATAATTTTTGTTATGCTGAAATTTTTATCAAGGCTTGCGGCTCCTAGTAGCATATGGCCTGATAAAAACTCTACCAAATTCATGTTATTGTTAACTCATTTCCACTAGTCATAGTCTATGCAACATGACTATAATTTCCCCGCAACTGTGCTAAAGATTTGGATCCCAAAATATGTGCATGATATCTTTATCAACCTTTCTTTTGAAGGTCATCTGCAATGAAAGGGCATATATGCTTAATTGATGACTCTATCCTACTTTTAATGTAATTAAAATTATCACCTTCATTGTCTTCTTTTCTGTTTCATTGTTTATTGGTGTCATCCTTCCCAGTTTCCACCACTTTGAAGACTTCTAATTCATGGGCTAATCAATTAGTGTCTCTGGGCTGAATGGATTTCTATGTTAGGTTCCTACCCTCTTTGCCCATGTTAGGAGAACAGGTTGTTACTTAATGTATTGGGGTCTTCTGTATTAAATAAGGGCCCATGAGGTAGTAAAGTGTGAAGTTGAGAAATGTAAGTGGCCTCATTAATGAAGGTTCACTAGTTAGTGGTTGATGCCTCAATAATTGAGGTCCACTAGGTGGTTAGGGTTTGGGTCAATTAAAATTAAATAGTAGTAGACACTGAGCCCATGAGGTAGTAAAGTGTGAAATTGATAAATGTAAGTGGCCTCATTAAAGAAGGTTCACCAGTTAGTGGGTGATGCCTCAATAATTGAGGTCCCCTAGGTGGTTAGGGTTTGGGTCAATTAAAACTAAACAGTAGTAGAAATTATGTAATTGTTTGTGTTGACTAGATTGTCATTGATGTCAACAGGTGTGTGCTAGTGTGTCTTGGTGCTCCTTGAGGAGCCTCTGAGGGTTGAGTAAGTGTCAGTGTCTAAGGAGACCTTTTGACTTTGTCCAAGCCCAAGTCTGAAGCCCTTGGAGCCCTTGGTACATTGCCAAAAGCCTTGTAGAGTGTTCTAGTACCCCTAAGTTGCCTTATGGTTTCCTAGTACCACAACCATGCCCTTTTGTCTTAGATTGTGTCCTTGGTGGGTTGAAAAAGTTGTAAGAGTCCAAATGACTCTTTCAGTGGTCATTTGCGTTTGTTAGAGGTCATGGTACCCTAAGAGAAGCCCAGGCACTCCCACACTTTGATGGTCTTGTTTACGAAGTTGTGGTAACTTAACTAAAGTCCTTAAAACCATTACCTTTGGTCCCCTAGCCTACATCTACCCTATCATTACATAATGATACCTTTGTACCTTTACACCAGCCCCTTAAAAACCCACAAGATCCATAAAATCCTTAACCCTAAAAATAATAAGACCACTAACTAAAGAAAATAATAAACCTAATCTTTGAAGAATTAAAACATTTTTTTTAATTAATAAAACCTTAACCATTTAACTATTTTAAAAACCATGTAAATTTTACAAATTACTTAAAAACATAAAAATAAAATGAAACTCCTTTAATAAATAAAAAGTGGTTATTAAAGCCTGCTTAAGAATAATTTTTTTTTTTTAATAATAGAAGAAAACTCTCCTCCAACATTAATAAAAGTTTAAATGAAACATTATTAAGATCAATTAAAAAACACTCCAACCTTCCATAACAAGTTGGCCCCCATTAAGTTATTATAACCCTTCATGTATATAAATACACACTCGTTACCTTTTAAAAAAAAATGTGAGTGTAATATTTGCTTTGAAATTCGGGTATATATAGGTGCTGGAATTCGGGGATATACAGGGGGTCTCAAATTTGGTTATGTACAAAATGTCTGAAATTCGGTCAACTGAGGCAACCAAGTTTTTTTCTAGTCAAAATTGATTAGCTCTGGGAAGATCCAAAGTTGTGCACTTGTCCCTTACGACATCTGAAGTTTGCAAATTATTAAAGGCATTCGAGTGCTGTAAGTGGACTGATAATGAAAGTATTGGCAAGATGACAAAAGTGGTTTTGACTTGACATGGTTAGCAATTTGTAGCTTGGACTGAGATTTATTCGTTGGTCTGAGGTAGAAGTTCGCAGGCAGCAGAGACCCGAATTTTCCACAGTCTTTTTCTCTTGGTCTCGAATATCCTTAACAACAGTCATCATTCCAGTCTTGAGGTCTTCTACAGTAAAGCAGCAGACCTGAACCTCTACAGCAGTCTATGTTTGCAACAGTCTGAGTTTTTCGTGGGTATGACTTGTAGCAGCAGTGAAGAGAGAGTCTTGAAATTTTCTTCATACTTGCCGAGTCTTGGTGGCAGTTTGTGAGTTTTTGGAGAGTAATTACAGTTAGTTTTTGCAAATAGCAGTCCCGAATATTCTAAACAACAGTGATCATCATCTACACCACAGTCCAAGTGATGACATGGGCAGAAAGATGATGTGGCAGTGATATCTACAGGGATGATTTGACAGTGACTAGAGTGCAGAGGTTATTAGCAGCAGAGTTTGGTATGTGACAGGTCCACAGGTTCGACAATCTTCTTCTTATCAGGGTGGCAGGACGGGGCAAGGAAAGGAGGTCGTAGCCTCCTTCCGGTTGAAACTGGAAAACTAGGGAGTGGCAGCTTCCTTTAGGTCGCAGCCTGTAAATCAGGGGGTCGTAGCCTCCTTTCAGTTGAAGCTGGAAAATTGAAGTCTATATAATAAGGGGGTTGTTCCCTCCTTCCAGTTATTTTTGGAAAACTATTTTTAAAAGGCTTTCGTGGTTTTACCCCCAGAACTTGGGTTTCCACGTCAAAAACTACTGTGTACTGTGTTGTCCGCTGATTGCACACCAGCAGCATAAATCAATTGAAAGCTGTCTCCTCACTTAGGAAAGTGGGAGAGGTGTGACCTTGGGGGCAAGCACAGAGCTAGGTACTGTCACTTACTCCTAGCTCCTCCGTTTAGGCTAACTCATAACGAAGCCAAGGGGGGTAGTCTCTACAAAAGAGTTTCTATGGATTTTAAGTTGTTAAAGTGTTCTTAAAGGTTGCGGATGTGGATGTGGGTGTTGTTTAGGAGTTATTATGATTTGAAGGTGTTATACTTGTTATAAATGTGACACAAAATCAAAGAGCAATCCACATCTCAACAAGAGATTGAAAGATAAGTTTAAATTCTAGACTTCAATTAAGCATTTAGTGATAGCAATTATAACAAACCATAGACAATTGATCAAATAATGTAATTATGCAAATTAAAACAGGGACCAGTGCCTTATGGAGTCAATGAAGCTGAAATGCGCTAGAGAATTAAACACACGTATAGAAATTAAACCAGTGAATGTTAGATTGTGCGAGTGCTCTTGGTAAATTTTAAGGATTTTAAAGATGTTTTTGCTTAAGGTGTTTAGGAAACCTAACCGGAAATACTTTCAGTGGCTCCGTTCGAAGACATGACGGACCTGTCTGGAATCACAAGCTAGGTGTTCAGAGAATTTAACCAGCGAGTTTCCAGATTGGGTTGCCCTGCGCCCACACTTGGAATTTGCCCACTACCCGAGTATTTATCGAGATAACGTCGGTGCGTTGGTTATGGGGTGAAAGTTTTATTATGTTATCACTTGCAAGATTAACAAATCCGATCACCGTTCTGAGTACGAGTCCAACTTTTCAGGGTCGGCAGAGCATACCAGGTGAGAGATAGCAACGAGGTAAATTTTAAGTGGAGAAATGTGAGTTGGAAAGATTTTATTATTAGGAGCACACAGTTCAACTCTCCGACAGAGAGCGCTCTTGACTTCGTCTTATGACGGAAGTTCAAGAGACTTTAACCAAAACTATATGCTTGATGCAAGGAAATGCAGTGGGAATGCTTTCCGATAGAGAGTGCTCTTGACTTGTGTTATGGCAAGTTCAAGAGACTTTAGTTCTTTGTTAAAAGACAAACAACTTGAAATAAAAACATAAAGATGATGTAGTTCAAATAAACAAAAGATGAGATGACTAAACCAACAATTAGTATCTACTTTGCAAAAAATGAAACTACTTTAAGTACTTGAAATAAATCTAAGCTAAGAACAAAGACACTCTTCCCCAAATGGGGAAGAAAAACAAAGTATGGGAGGCCTTATCCCACTTAGCCTTGTTTTATTAATGAAGTACAAATGCCTTGGGAATTTAATCCTTGTAAGGACTTTTGAGAACTAACTTAAGTAAAAATGAAAAAACTCTTATGAGTTTGTGCAAAGCAGAATGACTTCTTTTTGGTTTTGGATCCTTGTCTTTGGATCTAGTTCTGCTTGCTCTTTCTTGCTTGGTTTTGCTTTTAGTTCACCTGTGGATAAGAGCTCTAAACAAGGACTAGTAAGAGTGTTAGGAAACCAAATTTAACCTGTGATTCAAAAAGATTAAGTGGATGAGAAGACAAGTGCTTTATGAGATGAAACAAAAAACCAAAACAATGGAATGAGACCCAAAATCAAAACTTGGAAAGGACTAGGCAAGCTCATCGATTTTTATGTAAAATGCACGATTTTTGATGAAACAACTTGAGACTTTTTGCGAATTTAAAATTAAAGATTTTTTAACTTTTTAGGGTAATTTCCAGAATCTGGAAAATAGCAGAAAATTGCAGAAAATTAGTAAAAAAACAACAAGTACAAAATTGCACGTTTTTCGAGAAAAAGTAAAAAAAAAATCGAAAAAATTTCTGATTTTTAGGCTAATTTCTAGAATTAAAAAAAGGCAGAAAAATGTCAAAAATCAGCAAAAAAACAACAAGCTTGAAATGGCATGCTTTTCGAGAAAAAGTACAAAAAACTTGAAAAATTAACTTTTTGGAAAATTTTCGAAAAAATTTCTGATTTTATGAATTTCCAGAATTAAAAAAAAATACAGAAAAAACCAGCAAGCCTAAAAGTGGAAAATTTGCACATTTTCCGAGAGATGGATTTACAAACTTGAAATGAGACTAGGATCTTAGATCTAATAAAAGTTAAAGATTTGAAAGATAGTAGATCTAAACCCAACAAATAGATCAAAGTATGAATCTTTGATCTACTTGCCAATCATAATGCAAGATCTAGAAATGTGAATAAATTGAGAATTACTTGCACTACTTGGAAGGCAAATCGATAGGATAAAACCTGTAAAGATGTAGATCCGCTTTGTAGTAACCAACGTAACCAGGAGAATTTTTTGAAGTTTATTGGAGAAGGCAAGAAAGATTCGGAACCGCTTGCAACCCTGCAAACAAAATATATTAATAATTGTTGAAAAATCTGGGTTTGACTGCTTGCTGGTTTAATGAACAATTTTGTGTGTTTCACTTCAGCCGGTTTTGCATAGGCTTGAAGCTACTTATAAAAATTTTTCTGAACAATTTAAACACGCAGAAAAACACTAACAGGCTGAAAACAAATGCATGCACACCATAAAAATTACTCAGAGATTTTTGGCTAATCAGCCCTGGAAAAACCCCCACGGGGAAAACCAGTCAGAGAGGAGAGATTTAATTATTTCTTCAGCAAATTTACAGGACAGAAATTTAATGATGCAAATTCAACTTATCTCCACCAGCAGTCTGGAAAAATATTCAGCAATCCATTTTTCTCGATTTCTGTGCCAAAAAAACCAGCAGTACAAAACAGTACCAATTCTGGAAATTCATGCTGAAGAAAACCCGTCCGTACAGGTCTTAAATGCCTCGAAAATCGTGCTGTCCGTACAGCATTTATTGCTGCTGTACCTCCTCGAAATTCGTGCCCTTAAATGCTGGGCCGTACCACCTCGAAATCTGTGCTGGGAAATTAAATGCAGTCGTACAGGCCGTACCACGATTTAACCAGCAATTAATGCAGCCGTACCTCTTCAATAAATGAAGGCCGTACTCCTCGATTTCTGTGCCGTCCTTTCAGCA
>LPNX010280015.1:429681-444881 GCA_001517045.1 Pseudotsuga menziesii
CCAGCAGTCTGCAAAAATATTCAGCAATCCATTTTTCTCGATTTCTGTGCCAAAAAAACCAGCAGTACAAAACAGTACCAATTCTGGAAATTCGTGCTGAAGAAAACCCGTCCGTACAGGTCTTAAATGCCTCGAAAATCGTGCTGTCCGTACAGCATTTATTGCTGCTGTACCTCCTCGAAATTCGCGCCCTTAAATGCTGGGCCGTACCACCTCGAAATCTGTGCTGGGAAATTAAATGCAGCCGTACAGGCCGTACCACGATTTAACCAGCAATTAATGCAGTCGTACCTCTTCAATAAATGAAGGCCGTACTCCTCGATTTCTGTGCCGTCCTTTCAGCAGGTTAAGCTCCTCGATTTCTGTGCATTAATGGCTGTCCTTTCACCTGGAAAATCGTGCCCCTTCTCAGCTATTCGACCTCTCTCTTAGCTCTCTCTTCTTCACCCTGAAAATGAACAAGTGAAGTCTCTTTGCCTCCCTCAACCCTTTTTGTTTGCCCTAAGTGAGTTTCTTAATCCAACGGTGGAGAAAGAATCAAATCAATGGCCAAGATGAAATGAGAGTGAAAATCACTTTTATTTATTTCTCATAAATAAAATCACTCACCCACTTAAATTTATCAAAAAGTGACTTTATAGTCATAAAGTCTCATTAAGTGACAATTAATGTGAGGGTCACCTTTTTCCCTCTTAAAGTGACTTTAGGCAAAAATTAAAGTCACCTAGGGAACATCTGCCTAGGTACAAAAATCAACAATAATGGAACACTTGTATGGTGAAGGTATTAGATGTCGAGAGCTTCTACTAGATGCAATCCCTGAAGACACAAACACTCAATGCAAATTTGATTAGAAGCCTAAGTACTAGATTGTTAGTCTTCAATAAACATAATAATCAAATTGCAATACAAGGGTAGGGTGAAAGAGATATTACTTCACATAGGACGAAAACACAATGTCAAAAGCCCACCAAATGACCCCCAAAGTCTCAATATTTTATTAACAAAAGAAGCTTACAAAATCCAACAGAGTTTCTATGCCAAACTCTCCATCCGAATAGAGCTGAAGGAGCCTAAATTTATACAATGAGATCAAGCTAAAACCCTAAAACCAAATCACATAACCTGACTGGCTCAGCACATATCTGAGAGCCCAGACCTAAAAATGAAGAGCTGGGAGTGAGGGGAGGCCTCCACCTAGGCAAGGCGCCCCCACTCCAACCCTAACCACTGCAAACAAGCCATCACTGAGCCCACACGTGTGGATGACGCCCTCATGCTGAAGAGGGGCGTGAATGATGAAGGGAGGCGTGAGCTGGTAGGTGAGGCCACAACTTAGGTGTGGAGGAGCCATTGCTAGGTCTGGAGAGGCCACTGTTGCTGTTATCTTCAGTCTTTACCTCGATCAAATCATCAAACCAATGAGTGCTCTCCATCTCATCCAATTCAGGAGTTTAGCTGGAGATGACAAATCTGTTAACTGAATATAACTTTATTGCTCACTGAATGCTGACTGAAGCTGGGTTACGATAACTCCAATCATCATAAATGCCCATTGAGATGTCATTTAGCTTTTTATTTCACTGAATTTGGATTAATTTGGAGAGTTTTAATTTTCTCCAAAATAATCGTTTTTTAATAAATAATCATTTTTTTGCCCAAAAATGACTTTTTTGAGAAAATGAGCATTATGTGTCCGATTGATGATTTGAAAGTTGGATCTGACTGGCTGGCCGATCATGAATGAATTTTGGCTTAAGGTTAGAGCCTTCAATCACTGAAAACGGGGTCCAGATGACTAACTTATTACAAACGGGATTTTTCCAATTAATTTATGGAAAAATTAATAAAAAAAACTTCGGGAAATAATTAAAAAATTAAAAACTTAAAAAATAATTTTTTAACCCGTCTGGTAAAATTTTTAAAGGTCCTATTGACTTAGGACATGACCATGTTCTATTCTAACAATGCCTAGTAGGTTTATAAACACTTCGTTGGGCTCTAATAACCCTCCAAGGCCTAGAATTCAAAATCAGGCATTCCAGGTTTGGAGGAAGCGGGAGAAAACCTCGTCAATTATACCTGGCTATAGGCAAAGCATAATTGTCAAGCGAAAAAAACTCCCTGGAATACCTTAGTTGAGATTCTACGTCTTAGGAGACCGAACCACTCAAAATACCCTACTAGCACATTTTATTACAAACCCCGCGGGGCCATGGTCAAAATTATTCAAACAAAAAACTAACTAGCCAAAACTGACTAGACACAAAGGCAGATCATCTGATACACTGGAATCAAACATTTGTCATGTTTGTCAACCGATGGCTCCTCAGCTAATCCAACTATGGTACAAATAAGTGGATAACATACTGTGCATCTCATTATTTTTATATACATTGATGATGTGCTGTGATTGGTGATCAGCAACCTGCTTTTGATTAAAATTTTAAATAGTACAAATACTGATTCACCCCCCTCTCAGTATTTCAACAGTTTGCCAAGTGAATATTATTGTATTTGGAGCTCTACTTAGTTGGTGGTTGCTGCCTCAAAAAAGCAATTGAACATTGCTCCATGCTTTGAATATCAATAAACGTTTGGTTATTGTTGTTATGTTCAAGTTTGGTTTTGTTTATTTGTTTTTTGTAGTTTTATTTATTTTTCTTCTTCAAATACAAATCATCCCATCTTCAAGTATGAAGGCAAGAATGAGATTTGTGGTGTCTTTGCTAGCCCCATCAAACATTGTCTTATAAAGAGCCCCAATCGGTTGTCGACTCACGAAGAGCAGACTTATCACAAGTGGGATTTGAACCTAGGTGGAGAGGGTAACATTTATCCGGTTGATCGTCTGACCTTCACCCAATTGAAAGACCACAATTATATTTTTGTCTATCTGACTCCGAGTATTCTAATTCATCTATCAAAGAACACCACAAATAGTATCAAAGCGCTTTTTCAGTGCCAACGTGTGCTCAAATCTAGAATAACATAGAGACTTGTCGTTCAATGGGTAAACCTACGGTTGGGGAAGAATACATTTAGAAAATACAAGTGGTGTCACATGGTTGGACACCCTTGTGACCTTTGTTCGTACCCCTTCAAGTAGTACAATATTAGATACACTTGTATATGTAATATAGTACACTTGTTGCTGAAAACCCTCAGTTATACCAAAGAGCTATAACACTTGACACTACTTTGTCCTTGGAACCCTAGAAACCTTAGCTTCTATAACATAGACAATAAATTTCCCACAATTTTCAATATCAAACATTTTAAAGTCTTGCCAACGTAGTGACACTCCCACTGGAAATTTTTTTTTGCTCCTCCCCTCTGCACAATTTCATTATGGGAGATGGGAGACCTAGCTCATGGGTAATGTCAGTCATCGTAGTGTAACTCTTTTATAATTTTTTTGAAGTGTAGACTTGCCAATACAATTGTTTGTAACCCATTTTCTCATTCCTCTTGAGACATTGATTTTGTTGGGTTAGTTCTTAGATAATCTCTTTGGTGGACCCTATGGTCCCATGGCAGACATCCACAACATGTCAACCATGGATGAAGTAAAGCAAATGGTCTAGTCTCTCATCTAGTTAATCAACACTGTCACCCAACCAATCAATAGATTGGAGATCGACATGTCTTCCCTTAATGGACAATTGATGCTTTGCTTCCCTAAAGTTGATATAAATAAGTTTGATGGGTTGGAATCGATAGTTTGGCTTGTCCAAATGGAACAAGGCTTTTTCCTCCACACCATAGTGGATTGTTGATTTTTCGTAAGCAACATCGAGAGCCATTCTCTTGGACTCGGCCAAGGACTGAGAGCCATTCTCTTGGACTTGGCCTAGGACTGAGAGCCATTCTTTGAATGGAGGCACCTGGTCAGTTACCAGGAACTTGAACCATTCTAGGACTAGGGGCTCAGCTTAGAGCTGAGAGCCATTCTTTCAATGGAGGTACTTTGTCAGTTACCAGGAACTTGAACCAGTCTAGGACTGGGGGACTCAACCTAGAGTTGAGGGCCATTCACTGAATGGAGGCACTTGGTCAATTACCAGGAATTTGAACCAGTCTAGGACTGGGGGACTCAGCCTAGGGTTGAGGGCCATTCTTTGAGAAAATGGAGGTGCTTGGTTAGTTGCCAAGTAATTGACATTGAGTCAATTGATGCAGCCTAGGGCTGAGGCACCTGATCAGTTTCCAAGCTATCACCATAAGCCCTAGTCCGGGTTTGGGCACGTGATGCACTTTTATCCTTGATCTATGGGCTATGTGGCCTTCTCCAGGGATTAGCTACCCTTGGTTGAGACACCTAGCACCCGATCTTGGTGGCACAAGGTTTTCATGTTAAAAACATTAGTGATTCTCCCTATTTATGAAGATGTACTTTGATTGGGCATGAAGGACCCTAGAGACCACTTGCTTTGACCACTAAACACTTGAAGGACCATTTCACCCTTAGCCTTGGTCCATGAGGAAGACCAAGAGGTTAAAGTCAAAATACAAGAAGACCTTTTGTACCACAAAAGATTAAAGTCAAAAGGGTCAAAGTGGAAAACGAATAAAACCTTAATGTCAACTCCTAATTATGTGGGACCAAGTAAATGTTTGAAAGTCTATAAATGAAGTTCACTTACAATTCATTTCAACACAACACAGGATCACTTTACTGCTCCCACACTGAGGCAAAATTCGTTGAGGGTATTTGTGACTCAAATTTTCTCCTTGCAACTGCTGAAGACGAAATTGTGGTTAGTGTTTTCTTTTTGTTTTGGTTGAGAGGACCAATTGAAGAACTACTTGAGGTTCCTCCTTCCAAAAGAAGACCTGCCTGGTACCGAGAAACTGTGCAAGAAGCAGAGAAGCATAAAGCTCCTCCCGAAAATTTCAGAGAAAGCATAAAGCCTCAGAACTACTCAGGCCTTATGAGCAAGCTCATCAATGCAGAACCCTCCACATACAAAGAAGCAACAAGCCAACAGGTATGGAATGATGCAATGATTGAAGAATATAGTTCAATTATGAAAAATGATGTGTGGGAAGTTGTTCTTAGACCAACAAGAAAATCAGTTGTAACATCTAGATGGCTTTACAAAATCAAGCACGCTGCTGATGGCAGCATTGAGAAGTACAAGGCCAGATTTGTAGCTCGTGGCTTTACTAAAAAAGAATGCATAGATTATGATGAGACTTTTGCTCTTGTCGCAAGATATACTACCATCAGAACTATCATCTCTTTTGCTGCTGTGTTTGGATGGAAACTCCATCAGATGGATGTAAAAACAACCTTCCCCAATGGAAAAATTGATGAGGAAGTCTACATTGAACAACATGAAGGCTTTGTGACTCATGGGGATAAGTCCCATGTGTGTAAATTGAAGAAAGCCTTGTATGGGCTCAAATAGGGCACGAGAGTTTGGTATGCAAGGATTGATGGCTACCTTCACAGCTTGGGGTTCTCCAAAAGTACTGCTGACTCCAATTTGTTCCTTACTGGAGAGGAACAACTAATAGCTTAGTGTAAGAGGGAGCTTACCTTTGAATTTGAAATGAAGGATCTTGGTTTGATGCATTATTTTCTTGGCCTAGAGGTCTGGCAAAAACCAGGCGAGATCTTCCTAACACAAGGGAAGTATGTAGTTGATATCTTGCAAAGATTTGGGATGCAGGATTGCAAGTCCATGAGCGCACCCATGACAACGAACTTGAAGAAGTAGCATGACTAAGCCACATGTTCACAGGATGTGGATCCCACTATGTATCGACAACTCATTGGATCCCTGATGTATCTCATTGTAATATCCCAAATCCCGATATTTTCTATTTCTAAGCAAATATGCTGATACAACGGGGCATGCAAACTGCCAAGCAAAAATCCCTATTTTATAGGAAAAATTAGGGTTAGGGTTTGCGAGATAGAATGAACACTTACCATTGATAAGCTGATCTGAACTACTCCAGCAAAAGTCTACCAGTACTGCAAGCTGGATCGGAGAGGATCTGAGCTCCTCTGCTTCAGGTGAATCCCCCCAGAAGTGTGACGCCCAAGTAGAGAAGTGTGACGCCCTCAAGGAAGGAGATGTCCGATCTGACTGAGAATTTGCAGGACTGATAGCGGTTCAATGTCGGAGAGAATGCCCGGAGCATGCGAAGGTTCTGAGATCTCCAGGTAGGGTAGCGAATCACTTTAGAGAGGCAGCTACACACCCTCTGGAACCCCGAAACGGCTGATAACTGCTTCGGATGAGCACTGATAGATCTGAAAATCACTGGGTACCGGAGTATGAGGCTGATGATGATATTGGTGCCTAAGTTTCGGAAGGAAACTGAGATCTGAAGGCCCAATAGCTGATTAGGGCTTTCTGGCTGAAAACCCCCTCTTACGGCTGCACACGTGTCCCTGCAACGATCTATACCATGTACTAGGTAATTGATGAATGAATAAAGAACAAGTGGTGAACCTGTATGGCTTACCCGGAATAAGACTAGGACAGATGTTTCACTGCCGAAATCCTATTAGTTGAAGACTCTGTCTCCAACCCCAATTGCTGTGCTGCACGCTGTGCTGCTATCCAAGAGCTCCCAAAATAATAATAATCAAAATGAAGTCTCCTCTTGCCTTCTCATCTATTTATAAAGTTCAACTGTGCAAAAAAGCCTAATCTTTGACCTAATTAGGTCACTTTATCTTCTAATTTGCCGTTGACTTGCATGCATGCGGAGGGACACTTAGATAGTGCATGCATCATTAAAATAATGCTGGGATGGCATGCACGAGGGTGGCCTTTGGCCCCGGTGGCCCTTCTTGACCACTTGATGATGCCCTAGATCTTCTATGGTTGGCATCAATCCTTAGCTGATTCCCTAGTTGTCAGTAACCACTCGAACCCACAGGAATCACATAGGTTAGCGGTTTTGGGCCTTAAGGCCTAGCTGGAAAAGGACATTACAGTCCTCCCCGCTCGAGATTGCTTGTCCTCAAGCAACTTCAAATTGGGATGCTGCAATTCCTGTTCACCTTCCCAGGTGGCATCTTCTGGCGGTAGTTCCTTCCATTGAACTAAGTATTCCCTGATTACCCTGTTCTTGAGCTTCCTCTCTCTAGTCTGAATGATCCGTTCGAGAATCAGTATCAGCAGTCCTTCATCATCTAAAGGAGGCAATTCGGTGGATGGAGCAATGTGTTGACCAAGAGTTTTCTTCAGGGTAGATACATGGAACACATTGTGAATTTTGCTTTCTTGAGGAAGTTCTAGTTCATAAGCCACCTCTCCCACTTTCCGGATTATCTTGTAGGGTCCATAGAAGCGGGGTTTTAACTTCTCTGCTCCTTTCTTCTTAAGTGAGGACTGTTTGTAAGGCTGGAGCCTTAAGTATTACTAAATCTCCTACCTTGAAGCTCCGCTCAATCTTGTGTTTGTCGACATACATCTTCTGTTGGTTCTGTGCTGTTTGCAAATTCTCCTTTAGTATTTTCAGGATGTCCTGACTGTCCTGTATCTAATCCTTAGCCTTAGGAGCCCTACTGTCTCCAAATGCCAAATCTGCATAGTCCAATGCCTCGTAACCATATAGTGCCTTAAAAGGAGTCAACCTAATAGACATATGATAAGTAGTGTTGTAGCAATACTCCCCTAAGTGTAGCCCTTTGATCCAGGTTCGCTGCTGCCCTGCTACGTAGTTCCTTAGATATTCTTCGATCCACTTGTTGACTATTTCTGTTTGCCTGTCACTCTGGGGATGATAACTCGTACTGGTAGCCAGTTCGGTCCCTACCAATCTGAACAGCTCTTGCCAAAAGGCACCCATGAATCTGCTATCTCGATCACTGACAATGGTCTTAGGTAACCCGTGTAACCTGAAGACTTCCCTGAAGAATAACTCAGCTACTTGAGTTGTTGAGTAGTCTGATGATATTGAGAAGAAATGTGCAAATTTAGTTAGTTTGTCAACTACGACATATAAACAATCTCGCCCTTGGACCTTGGGCAAGCCTGTAATAAAGTCCATGGATATGCTCTCCCACTTCTATTTTGGAATCGGTAGTGGCTGGAGTAGCCCTGTTGGATGGGTGTTCTCAACCTTGTTCTGCTGACAGATGCTACATTCCCGGACATGCTGCATAATCTCCCCCTTGAGGCCCTTCCAAGAGAACCTCTCTCTGATCTGCCTGTAGGTCTTTAAGAAACCTTGATGCCCTGATAAAGGAGAATCGTGGGCTGCTTGAATGATCTTCTTCCTCAATGTGGATTCTTGAACGAGGTATATTCTGTCCTTGTAATAGATGATGTCATCCACAATCCTGTACCTGTCATCCTGAATTTGCCCGTCCAATAATTCGCAAGCGAATTTATTTTTGGAGTACTCCACTAAGAGAAGTGCCCTCCAATCCGTGGATATACTACTGAGAGATAATGGGGATGGACGCCTGGATAATGCATCAGCTACTACATTATTCTTACCCTTCACATACTCGATCTCGAAATCATAGGCTTGTACCTTGCTGACCCATTTTTGCTGTCACTCATTTAGTTCCTTCTGTTCCAAGAAATACTTGAGGCTGTTATGATCGGTTTGATTTTGAACTTACTGCCCACCAGGTACTGTCTGAATTTTGTGAGAGCATGCAAGATGGCCAGCATCTCCTTGTCATATATGGAGTAATGGCGCTCGTAGTTCTTCAGTTTACGGCTCTCAAATGCAATAGGGTGATGATTCTGCATCAACACTGCTCCTAACCCTTTCCCTGAGGCATCACATTCTACCACAAAAGGTTGTGAGAAATCTGGTAATGCTAGAACTGGACAAGAACTCATAATAACCTTCATCTCCTCAAAAGTTTTCTGTGCTAAGTCTGTCCAAGAGAACGCTCCTTTCTTGGTGAGATCTGTGAGGGGTGCTGCAAATTGGGAGAATCCCTTAACGTACCGTCGGTAATAAGTACACAGACCTAGGAACCCTCTCAACTCTGTAACTGTTTTTGGCGCAGGCCAATCTCTGATAGCCCTGATTTTCTCCATGTCAACCTGTACTCCTTCTGCATTGATTACGTGTCCTAAGTACAGCATTTCTTTCATGCCAAACTCACACTTGGACATTTTTGCATATAGTGAGTGCTCTTCTAAAATACTCAATGTTTCGTCCAGGTGTTTCAGATGTTCTTCCCAGGTTTTGCTGTAAATCAGGATGTCATCAAAGAATACTAGCAAAAATTTACGAAGCTATGCTCGGAATGTATGGTTCATGCATGACTGAAAAGTGGCCGGAGCATTGGTCAGTCCGAAGGGCATGACCAGAAACTCATAGTGACCAAAATGACAGCGGAAAGCTGTTTTGGAGATGTCCTGGTCCCTTACCTTGATCTGATGGTACCCCGAGCGAAGATCGATTTTGGAGAAGTATTGAGCTCCCCGAAGTTCATCCATGAGTTCGTCGATTCTAGGAATGGGATACCTGTTCTTGATGGTCTTTTTGTTAAGCGCTCGATAATCGATGCACATACACAGAGTGCCATCCTTCTTCTTAACCATAACTACTGAAGATGCAAAGGGGCTAGAACTGGGTCGTATATAACCAAGCTCCAGTAATTCTTTGATGGTTTTCTCAATCTCATCCTTGTACCTCTTGGGATGCCTGTAAGGAGTGGTGATGACTGCTTGTGTTCCCTCCTCTAACTCGATGATGTGTTCAAAACCTCGGTCTGGTGGTCTGCCCGATGGAAGGTCCCGAAAAACCTTTTCGTGTTTCTGTAGCAAGGCCTGAATGTCACTGGGGTGTTGTGAGCTGGTCTCTGGGGGTTTCCTGAAGGTGACAAAACATTCTGCAGCCCATTCTATATCATCCTGTCGGAGCACTGCCTCCATTCTTTGTGACGAGACCGGTTTTGGGGGATAAGTGTTCATGCCCCCTCAAAACTACCCGTTTGCCATCTGGCCCCTGGAACTCCATCTCCATTGCCCTATAGTCTGTAGTGTATTTCCCTATAGAGTAAAGCCACTGAACACCCAATACCACATGAGTATCCGCCACTACATAGAAAGAGTCTGTCATCTGATAGTTACCAAAGGCAACATTCAGTTTTGGGATCCAGTAGTTGCACTCCATGCTGGAGTTCCTGGCTACTGCTACAGTGAATCCCTCGAACTTCTCGGTCTGAATACCTCTCTTGGCTACCCAAGCGGAGTCAATGAAATTGTGGGTGGCTCCCCCATCAATCAGTACTCCTACTCTGTGACCCTGCACTACTCCCCTGACCCTGAGAGTATGGAATCTCGGTACTCCGGACAATGTAGCAATGACTCCCTTTGGTGTATCACCCTGGTGTGATTCCTCTTCTGTGGCCTCCTGCTCATCGTCGTCCTCATCACTGTCTGAATACACCTCAATGTAGTGTGCCTTCGCCTTCCCTGCGCACCTGTGTCCTGGCAGTTGAAGCACAGCTTCTTCCTTCTCAAATCTTTCCTGGTGTCCTCATCTAACCAGGTTTTCTTAGGCACATCCTGTTGGAAAGGTTTCCTGTCCTTGTCCCTAACAGGAAAATTGGTTTTTAGAGGGAATTTGTTTTTAGGGACTGAATCCTGAAGATCCCTTGCCCGGCCAATAGCATCCTGCAGAGTGAGGGGTTTGTAGGCTTTCACCCATCCCCGCAGTGGCTCTATGAGGGCCTCAGTGAATAACATAGTCAATCTGCTCTCTGACACATCTGTTACCATAACGGCTAGCCTCTGAAATTCTGAAATGAAAGACTCTGCGCTACCAGTCTGCTTGAGTTGAGCCAACTCCCTGAAATGGATCTCTGGATCTTTCTTGTCAAACCTCTCCATGAGTTTCTGAGTGAACTCACCGTAAGAATGTATGGTGTTGTGACCCAATGTCACCAATCCGTGGTACCACCAGTCGTGAGCTTCTTTGTCCAGGTGAAGTGTAGCCAACTTAATGGCGTCTGTCTCTGTCATGGGGTTGAGTTGGAAATAGGTATCCAACTTTTGGATCCATGTTCTCGCTGATCCTCCACGAGTCCCATCAAAGTTTGGGATGGTTAACCTGCCCAAGGTCTTCTGTAGCTCATAGTTGTGATTGAAACCCTTGTTGAAATTCCTGGGCCTGTTCCTACTCTTCATGTTGCAGAAGTCTGAGAAAGACATGGCGGCATGAAACTCATCCCCTAAGTCCCTGTACTCCTGCAAATAAGCCCCAAAAGGCTCACTGGGCTCTACCTGCATGACCGGGCCCCCTACTGTATCTGCCAAGAAGTGAGGCATGGTAGGCCTGATAGTAGGTCTGCTGTATATGTGGGGAGTGTTCTGGATGTTGGTGTACATCTTTCCACTGCCGCTTGAAGATCCCCGCTCTACCGGTGAGGGGGGTGTACTGCTGATACCTGGTTCCGGTTTCGCTGACAGTCTGTTGATGGCATTGAGGACTTCTTTTTGTCCTTTGGTTAAGTCTTGCAATGCAGAGACCAAGCTGCGAAACTCCATCCGATCCTCCTCTTCTCCCGTTCCTTTTCCCCTATCCGTATGTATACCTGTCTGTTCCATGTCTGAATTGGTATCTTCTAGTTGGATATCTTGAAATTCTTCTGTGTATCTACTCTTCCTCCTCCTATAGGTTACAAAATGATCTCCTTCTGTATTCATCTACTTTTCATCTCTTAAGCCCACAGCTGGCCAAGAAAATAGCTCTGATACCACTGTAATATCCCAAATCCCGATATTTTCTATTTCTAAGCAAATATGCTGATACAACGGGGCATGCAAACTGCCAAGCAAAAATCCCTATTTTATAGGAAAAATTAGGGTTAGGGTTTGCGAGATAGAATGAACACTTACCACTGATAAGCTGATCTGATCTACTCCAGCGAAAGTCTGTCAGTACTGCAAGCTGGATCGGAGAGGATCTGAGCTCCTCTGCTTCAGGTGAATCCCCCCAGTAGCAAGACGCCCAAGTAGAGAAGTGTGACGCCCTCAAGGAAGGAGATGACCGATCTGACTGAGAATTTGCAGGACTGATAGCGGTTCAATGTCGGAGAGAATGCCCGGAGCATGCGAAGGTTCTGAGATCTCCAGGTAGCGTAGCGAATCACTTTAGAGAGGCAGCTACACACCCTCTGGAACCCCGAAACGGCTGATAACTGCTTCGAATGAGCACTGATAGATCTGAAAATCACTGGGTACCGGAGTATGAGGCTGATGATGATATTGGTGCCTGAGTTTCAGAAGGAAACTGAGATTTGAAGGCCCAACAACTGATTAGGGATTTCTGGCTGAAAACCCCCTCTTACGGCTGCACACGTGTCCCTGCAACGATCTATACCATGTACTAGGTAACTGATGAATGAATAAAGAACAAGTGGTGAACATGTATGGCTTACCCAGAATAAGACTAGGATAGATGTTTCACTGCCGAAATCCTATTAGCTGAAGACTCCGTCTCCAACCCCAACTGCTGTGCTGCTATCCAAGAGCTCCCAAAATAATAATAATCAAAGTGAAGTCTCCTCTTGCCTTCTCCTCTATTTATAAAGTTCAATTCTGCAAAACCCTAATTTTTGACCTAATTAGGTCACTTTATCTTCTAATTTGCCGTTGACTTGCATGCATGTCACTTTATCTTCTAATTTGCCATTGACTTGCATGCATGCGGAGGGACACTTAAATAGTGCATGCATCATTAAAATAATGCTGGGATGGCATGCACGAGGGTGGCCTTTCGCCTCGGTGGCCCTTCTTGACCACTTGATGATGCCCTAGATCTTCTATGGTTGGCATCAATCCTTAGCGGATTCCCTAGCTGTCAGTAACCGCTCGAACCCACAGGAATCACATAGGTTAGCGGTTTTGGGCCTTAAGGCCTAGCTGGAAGAGGACATTACACTCGTACACACGAGACCTGATATCTGTTACACAATAAATGCTCTAAGTCAGTTCATGTCCGGTCTGAAGCACATATACTGGGTAGCTGCTAAACATGTACTCGGATATGTGCGAGGTAGTATCACTTATGGGCTTAGGTATACTTCCAACAGTGGAGTAATGTTAGTTGGATATGTTGACTCCGATTGGGTTGGCAGTGCAGTAGATTGGAAAAGCACTTCAGGTTACTGTTTCAGTATGGGATCGACAATGATCTCTTGGTCCAGTAGAAAACAAGGTTCCATAGCTCAGAGTATAGTTGAAGCTGAGTATATTGCTGCTAGTGATGCCTTTAAGGAAGCAGTTTGGCTTAGGGAACTTCTCTCTGATCTGTTCGGTGGAAAGCTTGAGTCAACAATTATTCATTGTGATAATTAGAGTTGCATTAAGCTTTCAGAAAATCCAGTGTTTCATGATAGATCGAAACACTTTGAAATGAAGTACCACTTCATCAGAGACCTAGTACAGAGAGGCAATTTGAAGCTGCAATACATCCCGTACAGATGAACAGATTGCAGATATTTTGACCAAGCCTTTGACATCAACAAATTTTTTGTGTACTTTCTTGACAAGCTTGGCATGGTAGAGAATACCTCTCTCGATGAGAGGGAGTGTTGATTTTTCCTAAGTAGCATCGAGAGCCATTCTCTTGGAGAATGGAGACACCTGGTTGGTTATCATGAACTTGAACCAGTCTAGGAATGGGGGACTTGGCCTAGGGCCGAGAGCCATTCTTTGAATGGAGGCACCTGGTCAGTTACCAGGAACTTGAACAAGTCTAGGATTGGGGGACTCGTCCTATGGCTGAGAGCCATTCTTTGAACAGAGGCACTTGGTTAGTTACCAGGAACTTGAACCAGTCTAGGATTGGGGGACTCAGCCTAGAGCTGAGAGCCATTCTTTGAATGGAGGCACTTGGTCAGTTACCAGGAACTTGAACTAGTCTAGGATTGGGGGACTCAGCCTAGAGCTGAGAGCCATTCTTTGAATGGAGGCACCTGGTCAGTTACCACGAACTTGAACCGGTCTAGGACTGGGGGACTCAGCCTAGAGTTAAGGGCCATTCACTGAATGGAGGCACCTGATTTCTGCACTTGTCTTATAGCTATCTATATTACAGTCTACAAAATATAAAAGAATACATGCATATGCTAATATATATCCGGCCATAACTCATTCTCCTTCAGTATCAGTAAAATTTTGGCCTTCCACGACACAAAATTTTCTGTCCCATCCAGCCTATCCTCCAGTCTAAGACCTGTAGCCATCTCTACACCAACCCAACAAAGTGCTGCTCACTGACAGAAGGTAAAATACTAAAAATTTCTGAGATCTGAAAATTTTTGTGTGTCTGCAACCTATCACTGTTTTCTGCCCCCAAGCTCTGATACCATGAAGAAATTCTGCGTTTTACTGTTTGCTGGTTTATGTCAACATTTGTCAACATTTCGTGGTTTTCACATACAGCCGGTTTTGCATTGGCTGTAGGTTACTTAAGAAATTTTACTGAACAATTAATCACACAGTAAAATACACTAACAGGCTGAAAAACACATTTAACAATCACACCATAAAATGATAGACTCAGAGATTTTTGGCCAAAATCAAGCCCTGGAAAAACCCCCATGGGGAAAACCAGTTAGAGAGAGAGAGAGTTTATTATGCTTCAGGAAAAAAAAATCAGACATTCATTTACAGTAAAAAACCAACTTATCTCAACCCAGTAAAATGACTCAGCAAGCTGCCTCGATTTTTGTGCCAAACAGCGATTAATGCTGCCCTCGATTTCTGTGCAAAGTCACAAAAAATCCGTACAGTACGGACTGCAATAAATGCAGCCGTACGGCCTCGAAATTTGTGCCATAGAAATACAGTCTGCTGCCTCGATAAATGTGCCTGGAATCTTCCTCGACATCAGTGCCAAATTCGTACTGTACGGTCGGCAATAAATGTTGGCGTACTTCTCGAAATTTGTGCACACAATAAATGCTGCTGTACTCCTCGATTTCTGTGCCTGCAATTTAATGAAGGCCGTACTCCTCGAAATCTGTGTCAGCAAATATCACCTCAGTTTCCGTGCCAACTGAAAATCTCTCTCAGCTGGTGTCTTGAAAATCGTGCCCACTCTCCTTCTTCAGCTCTCTCTTCTTCCTTCTCCTCTGAAGAATGAAAAGTGAAGAGTTTTGCCTCCCTCAACCCTTTTTGTCTAAACCCTAAGTGGGAATCTAATCCAACGATGGAGAAAGATCCAATCCAATGGCTAAGATTCAATGAGAG
>LPNX010280015.1:447024-523116 GCA_001517045.1 Pseudotsuga menziesii
TCATGTTTGCAGAATGCATCGAACTCCTTGGAGGTATACTCACCCCCATTGTCCGATCTCAACATCCGGATCTTCCTCCTCGTCTGCTTCTCCACAAGGGCTTTGAACCCTTGGAAGACTCTCAACACAAGTGAGGACTTCTTGCTCCTCAAGAAGTAGATCCAGGTCTTCCTGGAGTAGTCATCAATGAAGCTAATGTAGTACTCAAAACCTGTCAAAGACACTGATGACATAGGACCGCATATGTCAGAATGGATAAGATCTAGCACCCCTGCAGCTCTCATGTCACTGCTCAGAAAAGCAGTCTTGGTGTACTTTCCCAAAGCACACCCCCTGCACACATCACTCTGCTCAATGCTGAACTCCGGTAATCCTGTAACCATGCTCCTCAACAATCTGAGAGCTGGGTGATGTAGGTGGGCCATCCTCCGATGCCATAGCTCACATAGCTCACTGCTGCTGCTGTGTGCTAGAGCACATTGTGGCTGAAACAAGAGCTTGTACAACTTTCCACATTTGACTCCAATGTCCATGGCACTAGACATACCTGTAGCCCTGGGATACACCTGCACTCTCCCATCTGAAAAGCACACCCCAAGACCCCTGTCCTCAATGGTGGAAACTGACACAAGGTTCTTCTTCAGCCCAGGGACATACAACACATCCCTCAGAGTCATGAGACTCATCGACTCCCTCTGAAATGTAATGGTTCCCCGACCAACAGCTCTAACAACGGTGTTGTCTCCAAGGACAACCTCCACATCTCTACCTGTCTGAGATAGCTCCGAGAACATCTCTCAAGCTCCACTCATGTGGCTCGAGGCTCCTCTGTCAATATACCAAGTAGTAGAGGTGGATGGACTCCCTCGATGACCTGCCAACAATGAATGCTCACTATCCATATCCATGTCTGTGCTGGTGGCTAAAGAGACTCTCTCTCTCTCCATCTGTCCAGCATATAGGGAAAATTCCCTCTAAAATGCATCACCAAACTCATCAACCTCTGTTGAGGCTGCTGTCTGCTGTCCCTGTCCCTTCTTCTTCTTCTTGCTTGGACACTGTAAAGCATAGTGCCCAAACGCCTGACATGCATAACACTTGATTTTACTCAAGTCTTTCTTTTGCCCACTCTGCTGCTGCTGCTTGGCCCCACCCTTCTTGGGACCCTTCTTCTTCTTGCCCTTAGCTGCCAAAGCCACATTCTCGTCATCAACCCCACTGTGAGATGTACTGCCCTGTACAAGACCTCTCCTAGTCTCCTCTTGCATAAAGTCATTCCAAAGTCTATCCCAGGTAGGTAGGTTCTCTCTACCCACTATGGCTTGCACAAATGCACCCCAGGGCTTTGAAGCCTCATTCATTGCCGTGCGTACAAGCTCTGTAGGGGCTACCACCTCCCCAACCGCTGCAAGTTCATCCTGAACTGCAAAGATCCTGGTAAGATTTGCTGTGACTCCCTCACCCCCATTCATCTTTATACTTTTGAGTTTCTCTTTGAGAACCATCTTCCTGTTCTCATTGGAACTCTCATACAAACTGATCAAGGTTGACCACATCAAGTGTGCCCTAGTCTTGCCTGAAATGTGAGGGATTATGTGGTCTTTAACTGCATCTAGAATGATCCTCCTAGCTTTATAGTCCTTCTTGTTGAAAGCTGATAGAGCTGCTGCATCTGCTGATGCGGGAATGACAACCGGGTTAGCTGTAGTGTTCCTAATTATATCCGGCCATAACTCATTCTCCTCCAGTATCAGTAAAATTCTGGCCTTCCACGGCACAAAATTTCCTGTCCCATCCAGCCTATCCTCCAGTCTAAGACCTGTAGCCATCTCTACACCAACCCAACAAAGTGTTGCTCACTGATAGAAGGTAAAATACTAAATTTTTTTGAGATCTGAAAATTTTTGTGTGTCTGCAACCTATCACTGTTTTCTGCCCCCAAGCTTTGATACCATGAAGAAATTCTGCGTTTTACTGTTTGCTGGTTTATGTCAACATTTCGTGGTTTTCACATACAGCCGGTTTTGCATTGGCTGTAGGTTACTTATGAAATTTTACTGAACAATTAAACACACAGTAAAATACACTAACAGGCTGAAAAACACATTTAACAATCACACCATAAAATGATAGACTCAGAGATTTTTGGCCAAAATCAAGCCCTGGAAAAACCCCTATGGGGAAAACCAATTAGAGAGAGAGAGAGAGTTTATTATGCTTCAGGAAAAAAAAATCAGACATTCATTTACAGTCAAAAACCAACTTATCTCAACCCAGTAAAATGACTCAGCAAGCTGCCTCGATGTCTGTGCAAGGCTGTCTCGTTTTTCGTGCAAGTCCTTCTCGAAAAACGTGCCTGAAAAACCCAGCAAAGTCTGCCCTCGATTTCTCTGCCAAACAGCAATTAATGCTGCCCTCAATTTCTGTGCAAAGTCACAAAAATCCGTACAGTACGGTCTGCAATAAATGCAGCCGTACGACCTCGAAATTCGTGCCACAGAAATACAGTCTGCTGCCTCGATAAATGTGCCTGGAATCTTCCTCGAAATCAGTGCCAAATCCGTACTGTACGACCGGCAATAAATGTTGCCGTACTTCTCGAAATTTGTGCACACAATAAATGCTGCTGTACTCCTCGATTTCTGTGCCTGCAATTTAATGAAGGCCGTACTCCTCGAAATTTGTGTCAGCAGATATCACCTCAGTTTCCGTGCCAACTGAAAATCTCTCTCAGCTGGTGTCTTGAAAATCGTGCCCACTCTCCTTCTTCAGAGCTCTCTTCTTCCTTCTCCTCTGAAGAATGAAAAGTGAAGAGTTTTGCCTCCCTCAACCCTTTTTGTCTAAACCCTAAGTGGGAATTTAATCCAACGGTGGAGAAAGATCCAATCCAATGGCTAAGATTCAATGAGAGTAAAAATCACATTTATTTAAATCACTTAAATAAATTTACTCACCCACTTAAATTTCTCAAAAAAGTGACTTTAACTTTATAATGTCTCATTAAGTAGCTTTTAATGTGAGGGTCACCTTTTTCCATTTTCTAAGTGACTTAGGCAAAAAGTCACTTGGGGAACAAATTTCTAGGTACAAAACTAACACCATTACCATGGATTTCCTGAAGTTATAAATGAGTTTCAAGAAGGATGGGCATTAGTCAACCTCTGTTGTATGGAAGGGCTCCTAAAAAGAGGGCCATTCAACATTATTGCACAATTTCATGCTACTCAAGGCTTTAAGGATGCTTCTCATCCGTTTCATTTGAACTTGTAGTTAGTTTTGGAAAAACGCTAACAAATCCTTGAACTTCCCCAAGGACTACCACTCTCATGTGGTGAGCATGATCTTAGTATCCTACTACTAGGTAGGCTACCACACAATGTGTGCCTGTATTGCCATCCTTTTGCTCAAAAGAATGAAATAAAAAAGTTTGTCTATCAACTATTGGTAGCATGTGTCATTCGTACTAATACTAGCCCCTTCATTTCTTCAAAAGTCATGGTTCTTAAAAAAGAAGACACTTGACACATGTGCTTGACTTTTGACCTCTCAACAACTTGATCATCAAAGATAAATTTCACATTCCGGTCATTTGATGATCTCTTAGATGAGCTACATGGTACTCAATTCTTCACCAAACTTGATCTTCACTTTGATTGTTACCAAATTTGCAATGAAGGAAGCATAGTTCAAAGATAAATTTTACATTCCGGTCATTTGATGATCTCTTAGATGAGCTACATGGTGCTTAGTTCTTCACCAAACTTGATCTTCACTTTGATTGTTACCAAATTTTCTATGAAGGAAACATATTTCAAAGATTGCTTTCTGCACTCATGAAGGTTATTATGAATTTTTGATGATGCCTTTTGGTATTTGCAATGTGCCTTGCACTTATCATAGCCTCATGATTTTTTTGGGACCCCTTCTACACCATTGTGTCCTGGTTGTCTTTGACGACATCTTGGTTTACAACCAAACTTCGGTCGCACATGTGGACAAAGGCTTAGAGCTCCTCCATAATAACCTACAATGCCTCAAATGTTCTAAATGTGCTTCTTGTGTCTCTCAAGAATGTAATATTTGGGACACATTATTAGTGGGGAGGGTTTGTGTGTTGATCCAATAAAAAATGAGGCTATGACAAGTTGACCTTGCTTCAAGACTTTCAAAAGTTTTCAAGGCTTTCTTGGCCTCATGGGTTACTATAGGAAGTTATGGTGAAATTGGAATGAGGAGGCCAAATAGGCTTTATAGGCTTTAAACAATGCTATCATCATCTTTGTTGAAAAAATTGGCATTGACAAAAAAATGATGAGGGGCTTGGAATACAACTTCTTGGCAACGTTGGTAAAAAATTGGCAAACCGCGACAAGCTTAAAAAAATACAATCTAAGTTCATTTTTCTCAAAATTTTAAACATATAAACCAATAACAACATCAAATAAATACATTGGTACATAAAATATTGGAAAAAGACTGATATATATGATGTAGTGGATGTGAAATAAAAAATGATACATCAAAGTCAATACTATATCATGAACCTTGATAATTGTCGATGGACTCAAAAGTGGATAGTCGATACAAAACCACATCAAATATATAAATGTATTTCATCATCATGAGTTAGAACCATGATGTACCACTTGGCATTTTTATAGGATGGTTGAGAGGAGAGGAGTCTAGGTAAGGTATATTTTCAGCTATCCAATAATTGAAAAGGTTTGTCCTCTTAGCCATGTTCATAAGCCCTTTGTGTTTCTTAAGGCATCTGTTGGAAGTCTATGAGGCATGCCATGAATACAATCATAAAGCAATTGCAATCTAAACCCTATACCCATGAGAATGAATGTATACATATATGCTAATGTTTTGGTGTCTTCCTATTGAATAGTAGTGTTGCAAAAGGTGAAGGTGATATGTCACATAAAGTGTGCAAGATAGTAATTGAAGTTATGTCTTTAAAGTTTTATTTGATATAGATGGTGTTCTAGAATATATCCATGTTTCAATATTTACTAATTCAATACCTCCAATCCTACCCTCCAATCAAAATTTAAATCCTAATTGCACCAAATGCTACACATACATGCAAAAGAATTGTCATTTTTCGCAAGTCATCTTACTTCAATGTAACATTTCTATTTTATAAGCCCTTGTTGTTAGCCCACCTTCACTATATAATTTTCGACTCCCAGTTCTTTTTGAATGACTGAGAAACTACATACTTAGTTTGTCCAAGGCTTTGTAGATTCTAGTAATAATCAAGGGAGTTCATAATCATAAGTGTCTTTGAATGCAATCAAATTCATTGTTAAAATTATTTTTGCAATGACCTTGATTCTTGCTCCAATAAAAAAGAACTTCAATTGCAATGAGAATAATGGTTTAGGGTTGTTGATGACAATAAACGCCTTCCCTCTCATTCTCGAACAATTGCAAAGACAAATAAGTTAAAAAAACAAAATCAACACTTTAATAAGGTCAAATTTTGCTTGTCAACTTTTCTCTTATTTGTTTGTTTTCCCGATTTTCTTGATTTTTCCTGTGTCGAATTTTCATTTGAGGTTATTGCGTAAATTCGTGATATTGTTGGTTCTTCAACGATTTTTCCATTAATGATGTGTATTACCCTAGTACTTGTCTTGCGTGACTTAAACATGTCTTTTGTTTTGGAATGTGATGCCTTGGACAAAGGGATTGGGGTAGTTTTAATGCAAGCAGGGCGCTTGTCCATAGAGCAACATAAGTGGGTCACTAAAATGTTAGGCTACAACAATCAGATTATCTACAAGAAGGGAAAGGAGAATGTGGTGGCTATTTCTCTATCTAGGAAGTATGATGAGTGTTGTTGCCTAATTTGCACCTCGGGTCACGTGGCAGAAATCTTCAAGCCATCGGGTGCGACCTTGGGGGCAAGCTCGAGCCAAGTTTTGTCACCTGATACTCAGCTCCTTTGTCTGGGATAACTCCTAGCGAAGCTAAGGGGGGTGGTCTTTATAAAAAGTAAAAGCTAAGGTTTTTACTCTACAAAAGAAATGATTGATTCTAGGAGTTAATATGAAATGGATAAAATATGACAACGGACTATTGCAAGAAGGAGATCACATCAACAACATATGGCAATGTAAACATCATTCACGACATTTTGCAAAATTGATTTAAGCATGAAAAATAACACATACCAGTGTCGATGAATATGGAGTGCTGTTGTGTCGTGTAAGTATTGCAGTTGTCTCGTTGGTCAGTGTTAAATTTATTAATGAGTGATTAAGGGAGTGGGTAGATTGTTGGTCGATTTTATTAATATGGTAGTAATCTTGATTATTAGAAGGGAGAGAAAATTCTACATATATCCAAGGGGTATGAGGAGTGTGTTCGAAATTGCTTAGAGGTGATTCTCACAGCAAAATGTGGGCTGAATCAGAGTCGTAGGGGTGTGTCCAACACTACACCAAACGAGGGTGTAGCCTGACGGGGCCCCAAGGAAACTGTTTAGTGGTTCCCACTTCACTTGAAGACTTTGCCCACAACTTAGCAATATTTGGAAAACGCCGGATTTTCGTTTGGGGATCGATTAAAAGATGAGACTAATTACTAGTCACCCAAATCATTTTTTGATACAACCAACTGATCAGATGAAGCTGTAGCGGAAGAAGAGCATACGAGGATAAGAGCCTTGTTAATTTTAACGATTTTAAAACATATTTTCTTGTTTATTAAGACCCCAAGAGTCTCTTTTAGGTTTGTAAACCTTACTTGGAAAAGCAAGGGGGTTAATTTGCAAAATAAGTAATAAAATGCAGTGAATGAATTTTTTAATTACATGAATCTCTTTCTCCTTTAGGGTAACTCGGGAATGCGCAGGGTTAGTATTTCTTTTCATTGAAGTAATAAAGTAAAACTAAAATAAACTAAACAAGAAAATAAAAACTAAATTAAAGGAAAAAATCATACCATGAAAAAAACACGTCGACACACATCCCCAGGGGGGATGGGGAGTGGGCTCTTAGGAGCCTACTCAAAACTTTATTAAACATTTTACAAATTTTGAGAAGTGCACTTTGGTCCTTATAAATTGGATCCAAAGGCTTATAAAATACCAAAAAAATGATTTTTTTGTGAGGAGGGGAGCTTCGTTGGGCTTCTAATGGCTATATTTCTTGAAATTTCGCTGCAAAAACAACGATCAAAAGAATGTGAAAGACACCCAAAAACACTTTAAGATTGTCTTGGGAAAGTCTACAAAAAAGGGTCTAAGTAAGGCAAGTTAGGAAGCTTGCCTTCTTAGGATCTTTACTTTCCTCTTTAAGAGAATGGCAAGCAAATTTTAAGCAGTAAAATGCAAAATGGATGAATTGAAAGCTCTTTCAATTTTATTAACCAAGTACTTTTAAATTTCAACCTTAAACTTGCAAAAAGAGAGCTAGATCTAATATTTTAAAGAACTTTTAATTACTCAATAAGATCTAGACTTGGGAATTTAAATCTACTTTAGATACGTCTTTGAAATGTAGATCTAAGCAAAATAACAATAACCAAAGTAAACTTGAAAATTTTGGATCAAGAACTGATAGAATCAGATGGAGCAAGAAGTAGAAAATGCCTTTGTTGAGAACATAGGGATGATGCTTCTTCTTTCGAAATTACTGGAGAAGAGGGAGAGCCAACTCGCTCATCAAATGCTCTAGCTCAGGTTTCCTGTAAAATACCTTCAACAAAATGCAAAGAGGATTAAAAGCACCTGAGTGAAATGATAACAAGACAAGCATCACTATAGATCCGAAAAAGTAATCACATGATACTTGGTAGTCTCATATATTTCAGAGTAAGTAACCTAACAAGAATCACTTCCTATTCTTACTGAAATGTAAATTTCCTTACGAAGACAAGTAATCCCAACAATTGAAAAATATGAAAGAAGCTGATATAGATTAACTCAATGATTTAGCATGAAGACAACATCAACCAAACATCAATGGATCCCACACTAAAACTACTTCCAAAGCCTTTTTTTAATTATACTAAAAAAAATTTACAACGTATGCAAGCAGAGATTCCACCTTCTGATCCTTACAATGGCAAATAGCCTTCTTTAAATAGAAAAGGAGAGACCTAGGGGAGGCGCATCTATCTGAGGGAGAAGAGGGCGTGAGCTCTGAGTTCAAGTCTAGTTATGGAGTTGATTATGGGATGCTTTGGATTTGATTGATAGGAGAGAGCGACACCTCTCACAAGAGATGCGCCCTCATCTTGGATTGATCACCTCTCATATGGTGAGATGCCACATGGAGGATGCACCCTCTCAAAGAGAGATGCGCACCTCCTAATCTTTACCAACTCGCCATCACTGAGATGAGTGCCATACAAGTCGCCAATCATGGAATGACTCAAACTTTGACTTGAAGCGATTTGCCAACACGTCAAATCGCCAATCCAATGCATGCGTCATTCCTTAGAGAGATGCACACACTCCCTCAAAGATATAGTTCGCCACATCATCAATCATTCTTTGATCCACTCAAATTGGCTTTTGATGAAGTCGCCATCCATTTGAAACAAAAAAGCCATCTCACCAAACATGTTTTAGCATGTTCCTTTGACTTTTCTCACTTTTTCCTTTTGTCAATTTGTCGCATAATTAGCATTAATTTGACATTTTAGTGAAATCATGCTCTAAATGATGAGCTCTGCTATTCAAAGTTTAAATCAAGAGGGTTATTTGAATTTTACTCCTCTCGTAGTGGGTCATTTTGGGTTCCAGAGAACATATGAATGGAGTAGGTGTTCATACTCTTGTGAAGGCATAAAGCATAGTAGCATAATTCGGGCATATTTGTCTTTTGTGTACGGAAATTCCAAACAATTTTGAATTCATCGAATATTCGATCCATGTGTAATACTATAAAAGTCGTGACAAGGATATAGATTAAATTTGAAAATTGATTTTAAAAAGCCAAATTTTAATTATTCAAACACTATAAAATAAATACCTTTCAATTTCATACTTAGTAATTCAATTCGATAGGAATAAAAATATGCCAAAGAAATTAAATATGCAAATATAATAGCAACACTAGTTTTCAAAAGCAGCGATCAATAATAGATCTATTATTGGTCCTTGGCCAAACAAGGTTAAGGCCAAGGCCACCAAAAGAGCATCTCTTTACATGCAAATACAACTAATAAGAAACCATAGGCTGCCAAAACCATGTGCACAAAAACACTTACATCCTTGCTCATTCCCGAGTCAAAGTTAACCCTAACACAATATAAATATTAATTAATTAATTCCAAATGTAAGTAATGGTAAATACTTATATACTTTATTCTTAAAATAATTAATAACTATTAATAACTAAGAGTTTTCTCTCTTACACTAAGTGCATTAGTAATTTCGGTTATAAAAAATATGTTCAAAAAATGATTTTTTCAAGTTTAAAATTTAATGGTTGATATTTAATATTTCATTAAAAATATTGTATATGTTTAACTATATATAAATGTTATACATATTGTTGTATATTTAATTAAAAATATTATATATAAGAGGTCTACTTCCCTATTTTATTCGTATTGGATTTTTTTCGTATCGAATCGTATTCGTACTCGAATTATGCTACTATGGCATAAAGGACATTCACAACTTTGTGGCTGAATGTTCAAATTGCTAATGACACAAGGGGTAAATAGTACTAAGTAAAGCCTCTAGGAGGAGCATTACAACCTTTACACATTCTAGCCACTGTGTGCATTGGCATTTCCATGGATTTCATTGTGGGGTTAATGAAATTAGGCAACAAATCGATGATCATGGTAGTTGTTGATCGCCTTTCTAAGGGCCTCCACAATAGCAGACGTATTTATGGACAATATTTTGAACTCCATGGCATGCCTAAATCTATTGTGATTGATCATGACCCCACCTTTTCTAGCAATTTTCTGCAAGAGTTGTTTCAGCTTCAAGGTACTCAACTGACTCTCACCATAGCATATCACCTCGAAACAAAAGGTTAGATAGACACAATGAGTCTTTGGATGTTTATTTATGCTGTTTTGCCTTGGACTAGCAAGCCCAATTGGTCCAATGGTTAACCCTGGCCTAATGGTGGTACAATACCTCCTCTCATGGTGCTATTAAAATGACCCCCTTTGAGGCAGTCTACAAAAAATAGTCCCCATTAGTGATCTTTTACCTACCAGGCTCTCCAAGGTTTAGGAGGAGGACAAATCCTTGAAAGCCTATGCTAACATTCTTTGTATCCTCAAGGATAATTTGGTCTTGGCCCAAAATTGTATCAAGCAACAAGTTGATTAACATCACTCTGAACACTACTTTGAAGAAGTGGACTTGTGTTTCCAATCCCATAAGCAAACGTAACTCAAGGAGAAAAGTCAACAAAAGTTAGCCCTTAAGTTTTACAGACCCCATACTGTATTCAAATATATAGGCTTGGTGAATTACAATTTGGTTTTACTAGCCATTCTAAGCTCCACCAGCCTTTCATGTGTCTCGCTTGTAGAAAGTGGTCAGTTCCAATTGCAGAGTTCAAACCTTCTCGAATTGGACAAGGAGGGTTCCATTTGGTTGCAACCCGAGGTTGTTTTTGACAAACATGAGCACTGTTTCCATCAACGCATCAGCCAGAAAATTTTGATCCAATGGAAGGATACACAACTTAATGCTCCACGTAAACGAACAAAGATTCTCCACCAATTTTTTCATCTCCAGCCTTGGTACGATTGCTGCTTTGTAAGGGGGAGGGCATGTTAGCCCCTACCCTAATTCCCCTGGTAAGGAGAATAGGTTGTTATTTAAGGTAATGTGGCCATCTATTTAAATAAGGCGCACAAGGTAGTAGAGTGTAAAATCATTATGTGTAAGTGGCCTCATGAAAGAAGGTCCATTAGTTTGTGGTAGGCCTTATTAATGGAGGTGCACGAGGTGTTTAGGGTTTTGGCCAATTAGAAACTATATATAGTAGTAGAAGAAGTAATTATTTCCCAAGTGAATATTATTGTATTTCAATCTCCGCACAATTTGAGGTTGCCCCCTCAAAGAGGCAAGTGAACTTTGCTCTAAGTTCCTAACATCAATAAAGGTATGCTTCAATGTAGTCATTTCCAATTCTGGCTGTTTATTGAGATGAACTTGTTACATTGCTCAATATATGGAGATCTTGTGTTATTTGTCGAGGTATAAGATGCAATCCGTCATTTTTTATTTGGCCTTGATTCTGCAAATGACAAATATTTGGAAAGACAGATATTTGCTTGCAGTGTACTGCATGTGGATAAATAATGTTCTTTGTTAATTTATCTCTACAAGGAGATGCACATTTCAAACAAATTTGGTGGCTAAGCATGTATTATACTTTAATACAGAAAGTGCACAACAAATAGGTAAGTGACAGAAGGGTGACTTATTCCAACTGTTGTCAGCAATATACATCAGATACTTCACACTGGTTTTAGAATCACTGGGGATTTACTTGCTTTGTATCACCGCTAGACCCACTCCTGATGTGTACTTATGATTCTGTCATGACATTTTATGATTTTTCCTTCGAATCATCTGAAATGAAATATTTTCAAGTAACAAAGGCAGGCTATCCCTATCCATACACTGAGACTATACGTATCTACCTACTTTTTGCTAGGTATCAGCCATTGACTTACATCTTTGTGGAATGTAGTCACAATTCCCTTGTGACGTTTGCTTCAAAATTGGCTTATTTGTTGATGTATTCCTGCTACCTGCACCTATCTGGTTTATATAGATTTCATCTATTTCATGGTCAGGTTGGCATTTGTATATGCAGATATATAATACTCGATACTAACGACATTTTTGTCTTTTAACAAAAAAAATGGAATGATATAGAGAAAGATTAGCATAGCGGCTGTGCAATGGTGACATGCACTAACTGAGAAACAATCAGGTTGCTGGATTGTTAGTTTCTATACCCTAATAGTGACAGTGCCTCTGGCAAAAAATATTTTGATACTTCTATACTCCATACTTGAAGATTTTGTCAGTTTCCTATTGCCTTAGTCTTGATCGATGGCTGTATGTCTTTTTGGTTGACAATTAAAATTTTACTTCATTGTTATAATGTCTTAATAGAGGCTCCAACTCGACTCAATTTTGTCTTCTTATGATTTTAGTGGTTGACTACTGCAGACCATAGTGGAGGCATTGAACCAGTTAGAAGGTGTTACCTGCAATGAAGCAGAGGGTGCAATGTATGTCTTCCCTCGCCTTCACCTACCACAAAGAGCAATCAAAGCTGCAGAAGCAGTGAACATGGTGCCAGATGCTTTCTATGCTCAAAGATTATTGGAAGCCACAGGCATTGTGGTTGTTCCAGGTTCTGGTTTTGGTCAGGTAAGCTCTGTGGGTTATTACTAATTTCTGTATTTTCAATCTTATTTTTCTTATTTATATAAGTAAAATATATCTTTCAATTTCTGATACATTTTTCTTCTGCTGAAAGGTACCTGGCACATGGCATTTTCGAAGCACAATTTTGCCCCAAGAGGATAAGATACCAGCCATAGTGTCTCGATTGACAACATTTCACCAAAAGTTTATGGAAGAATTTCGTGACTAAGCATGTTTGGATATATGTTTACCTCAAGTTAGATTAAAGGTACTACTTGAGGCGAGTTGCATGAAACAGTGCCCTGTTCTATGTGGGCAATATTTGAATCATTATTTATCTAAGCCCTCTCACCGATAACAGCATTGCTGTTCCTTCAATAAACTGTGGTATGATTTGATGATTTCTTGGTGGCATTCACATCAGTTTCAACTAGTTTACATGTTGGTAGTGCTGCTGTATTCAAATCCAAGATGATTTTATTAATGATGTGAATGTTATCGAGCATTTCGCGAAATATGACACTTTCTAGAAATTGTGTCATATGCTAAAGTTTGGTTGCAAGTTGTCACACTCCTAGCAATGCCATGAAATTGTTGGAAGTTTGGAACAAAACCGAAGTTTGTATTTTCCAAGTGAAATACTAGGTGCCATGTAAGGACCTCGAGCACTAAGTTACACTGGGCTTGATAATTTCTGGCTAAGTTACACCAATGTCTGTGTTGGGTTCTGGATATGGATATGGATATGGCTGTGATACATGTCCTGCGCTGATATGGCAAGGATATGTTCTGGTTATGACAAGGATATGGTAGTAGGAAAATCCGAATGTATTCTTAAAACAACAAAAAAAGGGAAAAATACTGAATTTAAGCCCAAAAGTAATAAGATAATAGATATATGAAAATACAGAAATTAGTAAGGAGCACTCCTACACTATAAACCAAACCACAATCTACCTCTATTACGTGCGTGCAGTTTTGTTTGAAGGGGGGATTTGAGGGTTTAAACAGCGATTTAAGGACAATTTTGAATTTTTGCATGTCGTGTGATTTTCATTAGTGGGATGAGTTCATCTCTTTTGATTTCTCATCTCTCTTGGGTATATTGCGTAATATATTTATATAATATTTCTTTAATATGTTTTACATATTATATATCTAAAATGTATAATATATTTTACGTACGAGCATTTCACATGATCGGGGAGGATGAACTTAGAGCAAAATTATGCTAATTACCCCTCAATGGTAGGGGAGGGGGCATACAATTATACTAATTAAAGACGTGAAATCATAATAACACAAACTTTAGTGCCTATTAAGAGGCACACACATTATGTTCCACCAATACTTCGTTAGTCTTTAGTTCCTTGAATGGTAGGCTTTGATCGTTGCACTGCTCGAGTTTTGGGAGTTTCTTCATCTTGGTAATTGCATGAGAGAGTTGAGCAAATTTATTACTCCGGTGCTAGACAAGGGGGTTGGTAGTGTCAAAAATCTATTCTTTCTTGAATAACTTGATTAGCTTTTTTGCCAAGGCTTACCCTTCATAGTGTTGGCCTTAAGGGTCTTGGGGATACCTAGAACAAGTGGAGTGGATTGGGGCTCCTCCAACCATTACTCTCATTGGGGCAAGTGTGCCACAGAGCTTCAATTTCCTCTCCACATTCCCCCATATGTTAATTTGCAAACATGGATTGTTATATATTAGCGAGCTAGCTATCATACTAGGATAGGTTTCTTTAGAGGGGTGATTTATTGAACACAACATCATTCATTTTCTTCCAAATGATGAAAATCTTGATACTTTGGCACATCGTCATGCAATGCGAAACTCAACTATGCAAGGCGGTTTATCTCTTAAGAGGGTGACTTGATAGGAAATGAATGTAGGGAGGAGATGCTCACATAATTTAGTGAGCCAATCCTTGGGAACCTTGGCATGTGAACAATGCAACAGAGGTGTTAAGGATTTCAAAGCATTGGTAGGCTTTTTGGTGGGGTTGTTATAATGGGGATGTTGGTCATGTTCCAAGCACGTCCAATAAGTGCTTGAGGGTGAGTCGAAGTACCTTGTAAGAATTTTGCATCCGTTGAGCCCTAGGATGTGTCAAAAAGTACCTTGTAACCTTGGTGGCTTTTAGACCAATCATGGTGGAAAAGAATAAATAAAATTTCTAAAAACCTTGTTTCTATGTGCTTGTCCTTTTGTATTGGTGTGGAACCAACCCTCCTACACTATAAATCCTAAGGACCCTATAAAAAACCACAATGATCATTTGCAAGTGATTTTGGTTTGGTGCTATATAATGGTTTTGTCATTGGAGTTGAAAATTTATAAAAGTGAAATTACAAGGTATTTTCTCGGATTCAATGTTTAAATGTGTTGTAGTGGCATTTTTGTGGCCACAATTGTTACAGTTCATAAGTACAAACTCTGAATCATAGTATGTTGTATTTCATTTTAATTGGTTTTTCTCTAGTACTCGTTAGATATTGAATTTGAAATGCCCCATGTGAGATTTAATGATTTTGAATCATAGTGAGTTGTATTTCAATTTAATTGATTTTACTGTTTCACAATGCACATTTTGATGATGAGTTATAAAGGTGGATTTGCAAGTTGTTTCCATTCGATTCAATGTCAAATGTGTTTGTCTTGTAGGCCACAATTATTATGAGTTATAAGTGCGAACTTCATCTTATTAAGATTTTGAATCATGGTGTGTTGTATTCATTTTAATTGACTTTACTCTTTCACAATGAATCTTTTGTTATGACACCAGACATTTTGGTTAATTCGATCTTGAAATTTGCAAATGCTTCATGTGATTTTTTCCAAAGTATTAAAAAACTTACAATACTCTTCACTACCTACGTTGCCTTTGTTGACACAATCCCATGATCTTAACATGCATCAACATCATGTGTAGACAAAACTTGCCACTTGAAATAACTTGTGGGAGGTTTGTAATGGGGTGTACTTCTACTCTTGACAGATGTCTCTTGGTTTTCGGGCGTTAATTTGTTTCCTTACATATGATGAAGACGATCTCCTAACCAAATAGAAATAATTATGGGTTATACTCTAGGACCAAAAAGTGATTTTACATCATCATTAGTATCCTCTAGATAATCAATATCCCCTTGAGTCATTGCTTAGGCTACTAGAGAGGAATCATGTAGTATCCAAAAGCACCTAGCATTTAGACATAGACATGAAACTTGGATAATAGAACCCCATTGTAGAGTAATATATTTCCAAGTAAATAGCTCATATGATTTATTGCTGTCATGATTTTTTTTTGTTTATTATTGATGATTGTTTTTAAAAATTTCAACTTAGTACATTTTTATATATTTGGGACACTGTTTATTGTGTTATGGGAAAATATTTAATGTAAAACCAACCTCAGAGGTTTGTTGAACCTTTGGGATTGCTTCCTTTACGGTTAACCACTTCACTGATTATTGTGATTCACCCTTTGGGGTCTTTAAGGGTAAGCCACAAGCCTATTTATTGGTGAGGTTTTAACCTTAGTTGACATGCACAATATACAATAAACACACAATACATTGTCCTTTTATGGAATCTTCTGATGAAGATGTGTTTCATTGTTTAAAGGTGTTTTTGAATACCACCATTCCACTTTATGACTGTTGGGCTCATTTTAAAAACCTAACATTGTATTGAATCCAAGTTCTTATAGGTGTGACACATGTGAAGGGACAAAGTGATTGTTTGCAGATTTGTATGATTGAGGTGAATTTGAAGACTAATAAATGCATATATATTCATTGCATTGAGCCTTGATTTACAAAGCTTTGTTGTAATCATTTTGCTGAAGATCGAGCTTTTGCATGTGTAGATGTATTTTGCAATTTAATGGTGGATAGAAACCACATGGTGGAGGCTATTTGAGTTGGAAAAGACAAAACAAAGCAGATATGTATCGATGCCTTGCTTGTAGAGATTGTTTGATGCTTGTGAAGCTATATGGAAGATCATAGTGATGGTAAGCAACCCATGCTCTTGAGCCATTCATGTGGGAATATTTTAACTTTAAGATATTATCGTGGTGTCTACTGTAACCTTAATTGTGAGATTATTTCACACTATCGAATTTGGAAGTAGAAGCGTTGTTTGTCGCGTGGAGATAAAGATCCACCGGTTGTTGTTGGGATAAAAGCATTAGTGGAGTCAAAGAGTAGCACATGTGGGATTACATTCTAACCTAAATACATTTACTCATTATCATTATCATTATTATTATTATTATTATTATTGTTATTATCAAATAATTAGTAGCACGTGGGATTACATTCTAACCAAAATATATTTACTCATTATTATTATTATTATTTTTAAATAATTAGGAGATCATTTGCCACAATTGCTTTGGTCTCAACCTTGGGGTAGTGATAGATAATTTGCAAGAACTTTTAAAATGTGTATGTAATAGAGTTCGCAAGGGGGTTACACTCTTCATAATATTTTAATGGGAGGTTTTTTGAAACTTTTTTGAAAGTTATTTTTAAAAAATATTATTTTAATGCATGTTGGGTAAAGTGAGTCTAGGCAAAGCTTCCCAACCATTTTTTTCTTTTTTGGGGGAATGCAAATTACTTTTTAAAGGGTGGAATGGTATTTGAATATTATTAGCATAATTATGCCCAAGGTTTGAAAAGGGCAACATAATTGTGTTGGGGGAGGACACTAGTTTAGTCCTTAGTTTGCTTTTACCAAGTGCCTTGCTGAGACGCCATGTGTATCTTTCACAACTATCATAAATTGAAGACTAAATACAATATTCTTTATCAGGTGGATGAGAGGGACAAAATGATCAAGGGCTTGCATTACCTCAATCATGGCCTTATTTAAGAAGTCACCAAGTTAATAAGCATCGAGGATAAGTTAAAATATTACATATGTTTGTTAGTAACTTCTACCTTTAAGAAGTATCTTGACCTTGTTGAAATCTTGATGTCTTATATAGATGTTGTATATCGAGTTGGAGACTTGTAGCAGTTTTGTTGATTTGTAGGGAGAACATTCACCTTTGGTTGAGTAGGGACCACATCTTGCACCTTTTGTTTAACATGAACTTGATTATTTGCCATATAAACATCCTCATCATCAAGACATGAAGAGTTCATACAATAGTAGAAAGACTTGGTATGCTGGTAGTGATGCTTATAGAGCTTCGTATAAGAGGCGAATATGCATAATTTTGGACTAGTGTCAACTACAAAGATTGATTGAGGTAGCATTTGAACAAAGACATGAAGGCTTCATACATATGTGTATGATCAACTATACATTCATGCAATTCTCTTTTTCTTGTTGATTGATTAGTTGTTGTCTCTAAGTCATTGATGCATTGTTTTGTTGAACAACCTTGTTGCATGATGACATGTTTTACATAAGGGAAAATTTTGCTTGGAGGGCTTATATGAAGTTTTAGTGACTTTTATAATCTTTTAAGCTATGTTTAAGACAAAATGTCAATGAGCTTGTTGGGATGTATAAATCTAGCTTGTTGTGGTTGAAGACCAATTGATGGTTTTGACTAGTTGACAAAAATGATTGAGTTGTTTAATGATGAAACGATGAGGGAGAGTTGATGAAGGTGAAGGCCTAGGGATTGCTCAAATTAGTGATGGACCGAGGAATTACTTTTTGATGCACACCAAGAAATCAAAAGGGCCTTTGAGTAAAGAAATCTAAGTTGATTTTGCTTTCAATTTTCTACTATTCTTAATAGTGTTAAATCAAGCTATGGTTTAGATGCTCTTGTTGCATGATTTGGAAGCATTAATGCTTTTAGCTTCCACGGATGCGATTGTTTGTTTGATGCTCTATGATTTTGGAGACTATTATTGACAATACTTTTGGGGAACTTATTTTGACTGTTCGTGCATAGGCTCTAGTTACTCCACCTTTGTGTAAAGATGTTTTGGAAGTTACAATTTTAAAAAACATTGCATTGTAAGCCTTATTACATGAGTATGCTTCACTATGTTTTGAAGAGGATTTGGTGGAGGCGTTTGGAGGTAATTGTGTCATTCTACCTTGTCATGGTTAAATGTTTTGGCTGTCAGTATGGGCAATTTTGTTCTTAGCTTATTTAAGAGAACCTTCTCACATTCCCCTAGTGATAAGGTTCCCTTTGTAGGAATATGCCATTGAGGTAATGCCACTTTAATATATCTTTCAAGTTGTGTTCAAGGGGGGACGTGAGGATATTTAGTGTAAACCCAACCTTGTGGGTTTGTTGGACCTTTGAACTACTATATTTATGATTGACCACTTTAATGATTATTGCACTCCCTACCTTTGGGGTGTTTGGTGTAAACTCTAAACTCGTTTATCGGTGAGATTTTATTCTCATGTGACATGCTCAATACACACATTGCACACACAATGGATTGTTCTTTTTTGGATATTTTGAAACAAAAATGTGATTTATTGTTTAAATGTGTTTTTGAAAACTACCATTTTACTCGACTAACATTGGGCTTATCTTGAAACCCTAACATGTTACCCCTGAGGTATCAAGTATCAAGTATGTTTCCCCATGTTTTGGAAACCTAGTGTAATATTGGGATCAAGGGCATGCTATCACAATTACTGTAGTGACCAAGATCAAGTAATCCTATTCATGATGATAGAGAGGTACAACCACTCATAAGGTGATACTAAATAATCCTACCCCCCCAAATATGTTATTGGTTGTCACTTCGGATAGGTTTCTTCTTTCTTTGGGCTTCCTAATCTAGTCGAGGTGAACTAGAATAGTGATGAGAGGGGTCTCGAGTCAAGATTTCTAGCAAGACCTTTTTTAGGCCACTGGGTACTTGTAAATATCTAACTAATAATAAGCTAAGTATACCCTGAAGATGGCTTCCTATACTTAGAAGAATGACTAAAGAATGACTAATGAGCTTGATTTAGATGGATTGGATAGATGATTAGATGCAATCCAATTCAAGGTAAATACTCATGTGATGGATTTGGATAGATGATTAGATGCTTCCATAGACTACTTAGAGTCCATGGAAGACTAGTGTTAGGGCCAAATGGATCTAAGTCGTTTCCTTTGAGTGAGTGATAAAATTGTTTAGTGATTATTATGGAATATAGATTGAACGAGTTTATAAAAAACCCCTAAGATGAAATTGGTTGCTGCACACTAAATTTCACTCAACCCAATCAACAGTAGCAAGACGTAACACATGCTAGGAAAATTGATTCAATGACTAGTGCCTTGGATCCAGGGGTTAATGGAGTCCAAATGAAGTTGCTATGGCTAGGAAATTGCCTCGAATACAAAATAAAAAGATTGGCCTATTAAACCAAGAACACATGCAAACAAAAATTGAAGAAGAGATTTTTTTAATATGTTTGTTAACAAATGGTTTTAAGAAACCATTTTAACAAAGTCTGAGTACATACCTTGCATCATATGGTTGATTTGGGTCCTTTCTCCTTGTTCAACGTCATTGATTAGATCATGAATTTCCTCCACACGAAGTCGCTATGAATCCCCAATGAGAGTCGCCCTGCAAAACCTCGAGAGAAAAAATAGTAGGATGAAATGTAGTAAGTAACAATCACTTAGAATTTGAAAATTGATTTGTACTAGCAAGAGCAACAAGAAGAGATAGCAATAAAAATAAATGGCAATTGCAATATTTATTTTCAGCCACAAATGAACTCCTTGTCACACAAAGAGCAAGTCACCCCAAAAGTCACCTTTCATCCTTTGGGGTATTTGGTGTAAACTCTAAACCTATTTATCAGTGAGATTTTATCCTCATGTGACATGCACATTACACACATTGCACACACAATGCATTGTTCTTTTTCAGATCTTTCGAAACAAAAATGCGATTAATTGTTTAAATGTGTTTTTGAAAACTGCCTTTTCACTCGACTAACATTGGGCTTATCTTGAAACCCGAACATGATACCCCTGAGGTATCAAGTATCAAGTATGTTTCCCCATGTATTGGAAACTTACTGTAACATTGGAATCAAGGGGCTGTTATCGCAATTACTGTAGGGACCATGATCAAGTAATCCTATTCATGACGATAGAGAGCTACAACCACTCATAATGTGATACTAAAGAATCCTCCCTTGCAAATATGTTATTGGATGCCACTTCGGATAGGCTTCTTCTTTCTTTGGGATTCCTAATCCAGTCGAGGTGAACTAGACTAGCCACGAGAGGGGTCTCGAGTCAAGCTTTTTAGCAAGACCTTTTTTAGGCTACTGGGTACTTGTAAAGATCTAACGAATAACAAACTGAGTATACCCTGAAGATGGCTTCCTATACTTAGAGGAATGACTAATGAGTTTGATTTAGATGGATTTGATAGATGATTAGATGCAATCCAATTCAAGGTAAATACTCATGCAATGGATTTGGATAGATGATTAGATGCTTCCATAGACTACTTAGAGTCTATGGAAGACTAGTGTTAGGGCCAAATGGATCTAAGTCGTTTCCTTTGAGAGAGTGATAAAATTGTTAATGATTATTATGGAATATAGATGGAATGAGTTTATAAAAAACCCCTAAGATGAAATTGCTTGCTGCACACTAAATTTCACTCAACCCAATCAACAGTAGCAAGACGTCACACATGCTAGGTAGAATCAGCCCATTTTCCCTTTGAGCAAATTGATTCAATGACTAGCGCCTTAGATCCAAGGGTTAATGGGGTCCAAATGAAGTTGTTATGGCTAGGAAATTGGCCCGAATACAAAATAAAAATTACCCAAGTGGAATATTGTCCTATTAAACCAAGCATGCATTCAAAAAAAATTTGAAGAAGAGATTTTTTTTAATTTTTAAAATTTTCTTTTATTTTTATTTTTTATGTTTGTTGACAAATGGTCTTAAGAAACTATTTTAACAAAGTCTGAGTAAATACCTTGCATCATAAGGTTTATTTGGGTCCTTTCTCCTTGTTCAACGTCATTGATTAGATCGTGAATTTCCTCCACACCAAGTCGCTCTAATTGCCTAATGAAAGTCGCCCTGCAAAACCCCGAGAGAAAAAATAGTAGGATGAAATGTAGTAAGTAACAATCACTTGGAATTTGAAATCGATTTGTACTAGCAAGAGCAACAAGAAGAGATAGCAATAAAAGTAAATGGCAATTGCAATATTTATTTTCAACCACAAATGAACTCTTTGTCACACAAAGAGCAAGTCGCCCCAAAATGCCCAAGTCGCCTTTCATCCTTTGGGGTCTTTGGTGTAAACTCTAAACCTATTTATCAATGATATTTTATCCTCATGTGACATACACAATACACACATTGCACACACAATGCATTGTTCTTTTTTGGATATTCCAAAACAAAAATGTGATTTATTGTTTAAATGTGTTTTTGAAAACTACCATTTCACTCGACTAACATTGGGCTTATCTTGAAATACTAACATGTTACCCCCGAGGCATCAAGTATCAAGTATGTTTCCCCATATATTGGAAACTTAGTGTAACATTGGAATCAAGGGCCTATTATCACAATTACTGTAGTGACCAAGATCAAGTAATCCTATTCATGACGATAGATAGCTACAACCACGCATAATGTGATACTAAAGAATCCTACCCCCCAAAATATGTTATTGGTTGTCACTTCGGATAGGCTTCTTCTTTCTTTGGGATTCCTAATCTAGTAGAGGTGAACTAGACTAGCCACGAGAGGAGTCTCGAATCAAGACCTATTTTAGGCTATTGGGTACTTGTAAAGATCTAACGAATAACAAACTGAGTATACCCATAAGATGGCTTCCTATACTTAGAAGAATGACTAATGAGCTTGATTCAGATGGATTGGATAGATGATTAGATGCAATCCAATTCAAGGTAAATACTCATGTGATGGATTTGGATAGATGATTAGATGCTTTCGTAGACTACTTAGAGTCTATGGAAGACTAGTGTTAGGGCCAAATGGATCTAAGTCGTTTCCTTTGAGAGAGTGATAAAATTGTTTAATGATTATTATGGAATATAGATGGAATGAGTTTATAAAAAGACCCTTGAAGATGAAATTGCTTGCTGCACACTAAATTTCAGTCAACCCAATTGACAGTAGCAAGACATCACACATGCTAGGTAAAATCGACCCATTTTCCCTTTGAGCAAATTGATTCAATGACTAGTGCCTTAGATCCAGGGGTTAATGGAGTCCAAATGAAGTTGCTATGGCTAAGAAATTGCCTCGAATACAAAATAAAAATTACCCCAGTGGAAGATTGGCCTATGAAACCAAGCACACATTCAAAAAAAATTGAAGAAGAGATTTTGTTTTATGTTTGTTTACAAATGGTTTTAAGAAACCATTTTAACAAAGTATGAGTACATACCTTGCATCATATGGTTGATTTGGGTCCTTTCTCCTTGTTCAACGTCATTGATTAGATCATGAATTTCCTCCACACGAAGTCGCTATGATTCCCCAATGAAATTCGCCCTACAAAACCTTGAAATGTAGTAAGTAACAATCACTTGGAATTTGAAAATTGATTTGTACTAGCAAGAGCAACAAGAAGAGATAGCAATAAAAATAAATGGCAATTGCAATATTTATTTTCAACCACAAATGAACTCCTTGTCACACAAAGAGCAAGTCGTCCCAAAATGCCGAAGTTGCCTTTGACGCCCTAGGTGAAATCACCCTTCCTCCTACAAGCACAAGAATTTGAAAATGTTTTCTCAAATATGGAGTGTGTCAATGATCTAGCAGTAGAAGGAATTTGGAAATAAAGACAAAAAAATCCATCAAGAGAAAGATTTGCATAAGAGAAATTTTTATTATCAATTCTTCCAATTAGTTCCTTACCAATGAAAAGTTCTCTCTCTTTTATAGCTAAGAGGGAGAAAATTCCTTAACCAATCTTTATGTGGATGGTTGATATTAAAAGATACAATATAATGCTCAATGGATGAGATTTAATCTCACTTTTCAACTTTTTAATGAGTTGGAAATGTTTAACATATTGAGGGGGGAAATTACCTCATAATCCCAAAGTACAATGATCAAGATAGATATACATCAAATAAAATCCTAGGGGGATCAATTCACCCTTAGGTCGTCATAATCTAAATTTACATGACTTGCTAGCTCAAGTACAAGTCACCAGATGAGAAAGTCACTCTCCTAGGGAGAAAGATGCCCTCACCATGGGAAAAAAATACATATGACAAGTAATATCATGATAGAGTGCTAGGACCTTCATGACATAACCCAATTCATATTTCACAATTCACTTATCATAAATCATACATCTGAAACCTTGGTCATCTTTTTCATTGTAATTTTTTGCTAGAAAATAAGAATTATCCACATAAATGCTCAACTCTAGATCTTTCCTTGCTTGAAATCCACCTATGCTAACTCTGATGAATTTGAATGGAAAGGAAAGATAAGACCCGATTGAATAACTCTACTCCTGAATGTACACTGGACCAATGTTTGAAAAGTATGACAGGGGTGATGAATGAAGAGGGCTTAACAATGACTAGTGTGGCCCCTCTGTTGCCATTCCCATGCATGATCTAGCTGCCCAAATATGATGTAAATAAACCATCCATTTATATTCTTTAATAAAAATAAGGCCTTAAATGTACAAACAAAATATAAAAATAAGGCCTTAAATGTATGAAATAGGCTCATGATTACAAAATGACAAGTAACTCCTAGCTACAAAATATGTGATAACAAGGCCAATCAACCTTGCCATAAGATTTTTGAAAATTGATCTTGATGTAATTTCCATTAAAAGAATTGTAATGGGACCACTCCATGCCTTTCAAGATAGCAATTACATTATTTAGGATATAGTAACACTTTGATGAATTCTTTTTTCTTTGCTCGAATAATTTGGGTATGATGTGTTTAATATGCAAGTTGTTATGATATATCCAAATTGCAAGCAAGGATGGTAAAACAATACGATTTGTTTAGAAATAAAAAAAGAATCCCTTCATTAAACATTGGGTGTCGAGGTAACATCAACCATGCGGCTCATATACCTACTTATCCTAGGGCTTAATGGTGGCCTTCGAAGGTACTTGATCAACAAAGTATTTACGTAGTGCATTTTTTTGTGTGTAAATAGTAATTTCTTCATCATACTTGAAAACACCAATATTATTGGTTGGAGTTTCCGAGGGAAAATCGTTATTAGTCCCTGCCTAGGCAAGGTACTAATTGTTTTTGATAATCGTTGACTCGGTATTACTTTCAGTTAACTGTAATGTAATGTATGCTTTTAACCAAAGTTTCAAATTAGTTTTTTTATTAATTAATACAAAAATTGATTTTTTCTTATGCTGATTGGTTTAGAGTTTGAAGCGTTATTTCAAGGGTGGCATAGAGTTTGAAGCGTTATTTCAAGGGTGGCAACGTGGGTATTGGGAGTGGTTCCCTCTCCTTGACATCCCTGCATACTTTGATGGGCCTTTGACGAGACTTCAACTCCTTCGACGGGTGTCTTGACTTTGGTTAAATCATGAACTTGTAAAGGATTGTGATCTCCCTCACCACCCACAACTACAGTTGAAGCATGTTAACGTGTCTTCTCATCACTGAAGACTTGCATATTGTACAATGAATTGGTCCATTCTATTAACTCGGCTTCTCATCGCTGAACACCTGGAATATTGTTTAGTTAACTGGTCCATTCCATTAACTCGGCTGGTATGCTTGCTTACAAACAAACACAACCCAAACTATTATTGTGCTCAGGAAGATTTAGCTTTGGAACAGTAGGGAAGCAATTGTGACAGGGTTGGGAGCTAATAGAACAATAACATGTGTACAACTTGGAAAGTAGACCAAAGAAAGGATAGCTAGTTGGTTAAAAGTCGAGGTAGCATGCCCAGTGTAGGCTCGTACAGTCTCGTGGAACAGAAAGAGCCCCCAATGCGAGTGTACTTTACGGAACGAGGATAAGAAGTTGCACTTGTTTCTCTTTCAAACGATCCCCTTCGCAAGGGTATTCATATGCTATGCATAGAGTTAGGAATATTATCTAACAACAGGAAACTTGTTTCACTCTTTTTTTAATTCAAGTGAGTGCCTATGGAAAAACAAATCTATAAACTTTACCAATAAACTTTAATAAACCACCGCATCAAAAGGATTTAAATTAAATTCCTCAACCATCCGAGGGAAAGCACGTTGTTTTTTAGCAACAAATTATATTGTTAATTCATGTAGTCAAAAGACTAAAATTGTTCAAAGTTACATAGTAAAGAAAACAAATGGATATTTGACTTCACAGCGAGCATACCCAAACGTTCACTTTCATTTAAAATATAATACCAAATTGGGCATGAAAACCTAATTCAGCCTCTAAACAGTAAAAGAACAACTTAAATATCCTAGGCTAACAACCACGGTATAAGACTATAGTTTATTTAACTAAAACAAAACCATCAATTGCTTTGGTGGTCCGCCAACGAAACTCACTACTCTTTCAAAGCTATTAAGAAACCAATCTACTCCTCTGCCACCGAGAACCATCCATTAAAATCAGGAAGAGAGTAAGCTAGACCAGAGAGCAACGCTTACGGGATAAGTTGTCGAAGGTAAGACTATGAAAACCAAAACCTCCATAAGCTCCAACACCTTGTTAATGTAAATGATGTTCAATACCAATTTCTTGTTGCCGGACAAAAAACTATAAATACGAAGAACCATGTGAGAAGAATCCACCAAATTGCTAAAAAATTAACATAGTTAAGGATCTTGCTGTGAAGAATCCACCAAATTGTGATGAAAAATCAGCATGGTTAAGGATCTTGCTGTGGAGAGCTGAGCTCCTTCGATCTCGAGCTAGGTAACAACAATGAGGAAAGGAACTCTATGAGTGCTTCATTCTTATTCTAGTTGTTACCTTTCAGCTTCAAATAGGAATGCACATGCGTTATCTTGGTTGGTGTTCCAAAGTTATGCGATATGATGACAAGTTAATTTATGTAAATAACAATTATTTAAGATTAAATGGTTCGCTCTATTTGATGTAACACAAAGTAATATCAATTACTTAATAGACCATTGCTCTCTTTCTGACTATATGCAACAGAAAGTAATATAATGTTGTTACATAACTTACAATTTCAATAACATGTAACAAAGTAATGCAATACTCTGAGGTAACCCTATTAAAGTAGCATCTGTTATTAAAGCAGCTATTATGGATATTTTTTAAATAGTTTGAATCAGTGAGATCCGAAGTTAGAGAGTCTAAGTGCCACTTGATGTTATATTTGCAGTAGTTGTAGACTCTACTACCATGGTTTTCAACATTTAAATCCATTTAAATGTTTTGTCTGATATGTCGATTCAAAAGCCCTAAAATATTAAAATATGATTTATATAATTTATGTAGTTTGTGCAAATACTACCATAAGACATTGCATACTCATAGAAGGAAAAACACAAAAATATTAAACAATATTATTTTATGGCAGGGACTTAGCCATGTCGTGGCACTTGTTACATCATGGTAGACTTTTAAAATGATATTTTGGAGTGCCTTTAAGAACTATTTTGCTCTTAGATTCCTGTAAAATTGTAATGAATCACCATAGCTAAAGACAAATTGAATGACATGTTTTCAAGGTTTTATTGTTTTTGAGCTTTGTTATTTTTATTTATATCAAGATTAAAAGAATTATGGATGCTTATGAATGGCTTCTTTAACTAATAAGTAGCATCAACCATATTAGTGTTTATCAAGTCACACAGAAAAGGTATTAATGTTATAATTTCTTGGCTTGTGAGTTCTTGTAGCTTTTGAAATTTGCTATCCCTAACCCAAAATCAAAGATTCACCAAAAATGTAATTAAACACTAATGACACCTTGACTTGAGGGCAAAATAACATGAGAACATATTTGATTATTTTTCATAAAGGATATGCAAATAAAAGGAATAAAATGTTAGGATATCACAAAATTGTAAAATAAATAGTCTCAATTATTTGGTTCGATGTTTTCAAAATAATGCTATTGCAAATCAATGACGAAAAGCCGATTACAACAATCCCTGCTTTGATAGGGACTAATAATAGGAACTGAATACTAAGCATATGGAAATCAACAATATTTCATAATCCTTGTAACATGCACGAGTGAAAAAGAATACCAATATCCATAACCACTTTAGAGGAAAAGAACAATAAAATTAACTATTTTTGTATACCTTAGTTTATATTGGTCAAATGTATATTAGACATAGTCATTGAAAAAGTCATTAAAGGCTTGGCGAGGGGGCGCGATGGGAGGTCTGTGGTTTTTTGCAAAGTTATGTTTTTTTTATCAGGTCGTAGGTTGTTTTGTGCTAAATCAAAGGCTATGTCTTTCTCCCTAGCACTTGTTTTTTGTTTTGAATACAGAAGAAGGAAAGGAGTTGTTGGACTACTCTTCGAATCCATGGGAGGCTGTGAATATCTAAGATGTTCCACTTGGCAGAAAGTAGGCGGTTTAGGATTCAGTGAAAGAATATTACCTTGATGGTTGTCGTAGGTGGAAGCCGTTAGAGATGTAAGCAAGCCTCCTTTGTTGGTTTCAGGTAGCGTTCTTTTTCAAGTCTAGAACCGTCTTCGTCGGTCTCAATAATGGATCTTGATCTTCCGCATTTGTCATGGTCTCCTTCAGGTTAGGTATTATCCCAACCCTCTAAGGCCTGGTCCCCTTCTTTAGGTGCAGACCCCTTATTGGATAATTTGGGTATTTCTAGTGACAATACCTTTCCTTTCTTGTTTGTTGGTGATCCCTCCTTTCCTCACTCTGCTGATATTGGTGGGATCAACTCCTTTCCTCTTAGCTCTGAATTTCCAGGTGAAGTTCCTTTGGATCCAAATGTTTTCCTTTTTCTCTTTGGTGGGTTTTCCTCTTACAAGCGGATGCTTTGTGTGGACAATTGAACCTCAAAATTAAAACTTCCGAAGGAGAAAAGGATGGTGCTCAATCTTAGAAACAAATCCCATATTCAGATTCAAAAGGAAAGGAAAGTAATGGAAGGTAAAAAAAAATGTATTAAGAAAAAGGGCAAGGCATTGAGATTATCTTTGGGTGAATACTTTCAACTTAACAACGTTGTGGCCATGGTGGAAAAATCCATTGTTGGAAGGGTTTGAGGTTGATGCATTGGAGTAAAAACCATCAAAGAATGGGTGGAGGCTTCTTGGGGACAAAAACTAGGGTATATTCCATAGGTTCTAGTTTTGGTGAAGGCTTGGTTTAATTTTTTTTCTAAAGTCTCCTGCTGATGGTCAATGGATTTTGAATCAGAAATAGTTTATCGGTTCAACATTGTTAGCAGTTAAACTGTGGTATCCTTTGTTTGATGCTAGTCGTGAAAGGATAGATTTTGCTCCCATTTGGCTTTGTCTTTTAGGGCTTGCCTTTGGCTAATGGTCCTTGAAAATTTTTAGGGAGATTAGAAATTCTTTGGGATAATTTTTAGAAGTTTATATGTCCTATGAAACTTTGGGTGAAATGTCTATGGTGAAGATTCTTGTGAATAACGATGGACTACAAGAAGAAATGGAAATGGAAAGGGGTTCAACGTTCTTTCTCAAAGACTTGATTATCAAGGAATTCATTTCATTGCTTTCAATTTCATCAGTATGAACACTTAGCATATCATTTCCATCTACCTTTTAAGCCGAATTTTGCTCCTTCTCCAAAATAATTGTTAAACACTTTCACTTAGAGGCTAGAGGGGAGAAATTAGGGCCTTCCCAAAGGCATAAAGATATGAAGAGGTCAACCATACTATGGAGATTATGGTCGAGCTTGGTCCTACGCCTATCTCAGGTACTCTCCCTTTCCCTATACAATATCTAAATTTGAGTTTTACCCCAAAGACATCTAGGTAGATAGATCCAATTGGAATCCATGACTCAAAATTTTATGGTTAAGAGGAAGGATTTGGCCAAGGTATGATGGCTTCTTTCAGTCATTCGAATTCTTGGTCTTCTTTTCAAGATAATTCAAGTGCTCATCCTTCCCTTTCTCACTTCCTTGTGGGTTCTATAGCATCCCTTTCCCTTATCCCTTCTCGAAGACTGACAACTCGTCCTAAAACATGGGCGGACCCCCTATGGTTTCGAAGCCTTTAGTTTCTACTAAATTGGGGTCTCCTAAGGACTCTGAAGAGGAAGCAGTTAGATATAACTTGAGACCAAGACAACCTCAGAGCGAAGATCACTTAGTTTTTGGGGGATTGGGCTGAAATTTAGGCAAATGGATAGATGTATTATGCAAAACATGTATGTTTTTGATAGGTTTAGCATTGAGGCAATGTTCACAACAATATATTTGTTGAATAAATATCCCATAATGAGGATGAATAAGAAGACCCTAGAGGAAGCATGGCTCGGGAGGAAGCGTAGAGTAAGTGATCTTCAAGTTTTTGGTTCTATTGTCTATGCCTGGATTCTGGATGAGAATATAACCAACTTAGAACCTAATAGCAATAAAATGATGATTACATGGAACAATGATAGTCATCATAAGCTGCTAGTTTTATTAATGTGGAAACCATTCAATTGAGAATTTTAGTATCTATGTTGTAGCCGTTGAAGAAATTGTACCTTTCTAAGATTTTTCCGTGTTCAAAAATTCCGTGGAGCCTCCCATTGTGGCTTAAGATTTAGATGTTAAGATTCTGGTAGTTCCACCTAAAAGGGGGGAAGATTCTGAATATTCTAAAGAATCTCTTAGGTCCATGCTAGTGATTTATGATGAAGATAACTAGAATCAACATTCGTATAACACACATACATGTATCCCAATTTAAGTGATGACACTAACTTGAATGAGGAGGTAACCAAGAAGAGACCCAAGTGGTGGCACAACACCAATGGATATGTTTGAGCAACAAAAATGATCAAGGGACAATCATTAGGAGGTAAAGAATTGGTTAAATTTGCTCTAATGACCAATTCTTAGGAAGTATAGTAGCTATAGATGTCCAAAGAGGTAAAAGGGAGACTTGAGTGCAAGAAGGACATGACAACTAAACATGAAAATTTTATGAAAAAATAGACTTGGGACCTCACAACTCTTCTGCTAGGGAAGAAACCTATCGGTTGCAAATGGGTGTACAAGGTCAAGTACAAGGTAGATAGCATGTTCGACAAGTACAAGGCATGGATGGTTGCGAATGCACTCTTTCAAGAAGAGGACGATGATTATGAGGAGAGTTTTCCTCTTACAAAAAAAATGAGCGGCATTTGACTTGTTCTAGCCATGGCAGTGCAGTTTGGCTAGAAGGTCCATCAGATGGTCGTGAAGAACACCTTAGTCAATGGAGATTTGGAGGAAGAGGTATATATGTATAAACCACAAGGGTTTTAGGTTTCAGGAAAGGAACATGTTGTTTTCATATTGAAGAAGGATATATACATCTTGAAGTAAACACCTAAGGAATGGCACAATAAAGTTGATAGTTACTTGGATGAAAATGGGTTCCAATAGAGCCCTTCATATTCCAATATATACATCAAAAAAATTGGTAATGGCATCATCCTATTGGTAATTTTTGTATATGACATCATTATTACAAGTAGTGAGGCAAGTGCGATTTAATATATGAACTCCAATTTTCATAAATCTTGTAACATGAATGATTTAGGTTCCTACATTACTATCTAGGTGTATAATTTTTGCAAATAGGTATCAACATGTTGTCTCACAAATATTATTATGCTAGGTGTTTGTTTAACAAGTTTATAATGGTAGATTGCAAAATCTCATCTACGCATATGGAGAAAGGGTTGAAACTTTCAAGCGAGACTGATTATAAGGAAGTTAACAAGTTAATCTACATGTAGCCAGTGGGGAGCTTGATCCATTTAACAACCACTAGGCCTAATTTGAGTTTTCCTATGAGCTTCATTCCCATATTCATGAAAAAACCAAAGGTAGAACATTGGATTGCAAAAAATACGGTCTTGAGATATGTGAAATGGATACATGACCTTGGTACTTTGTACAACTAAACCAAATATTGTAGCTTGTGTGGATATACATATTTAGACTGGGCAGGTTATATGAATGGAAGAAAACCAACCTTTGCATATGTATTCAACCTTGGGATAGGTGCAATCACATGGACCAACAAGAAGCAACATGACATATTCCTTTCATTTCCATAAGCATAATATGTGAAAGATTGAAAACCATTTTTTTTCTTGTCTTTTATTAATTAGTTGTGTTCTTGTCGATGCATCACAGAAAAAGTAACATGAGAATAAAAAACCAAGAATTGGAAGAGTTTTTCTTAGTACAATGATTTATTTTTTATATCTCAATGTTAGATGTTATAGTGGATGGTCTTCCATTAGGGAAACTAGACCAACCACACAACCAAATATTTGTCATAGTCTTCCATCTATAATTACTATTTCTGTCAGAGAAACCAACTACAAAAAGTAGGCATAAGCTTTAGAATACTAGAGATGAGGTGGATATCCAAAATTCTACAAGAACTAGGCCTACTACCAACAATTCTATTGAAGCTAAGAGGCCTATTATCCAAAACGACATAGCATATGTCCTGGAACCATACCTAATGAAAAACATAGAACATAAATTAAGAGTCATCAGAAATCATGACATGATGCACCTCAGATTTCCTCTTTGCTTCACTTGGATGCTTTGAGTTCGAGTTCTCCTTGAATACCATCCTGGTGGTAGTGTGATCCAAAACATTCTTTTTTTCCTCAAGCTCGATTTTGGCCTTTGCAATTCACTTCAGAAGAGCCTCCATTTTGTTAACATGAGCATGAATGTTGCAGTCAATAGTCAGAGCAATATACATATCGACCTCATTTTCCACTAAGGAATGACCCAATAGAGTTTTAGTATACTATAAAAGAGTGAGTGTCTTAATGCATTTAGTCTCTCTAGCTCTGGTGGAGCATGAGTCCTCCATTGTTTGCTCGAAATTAACTATGGTGGGGAGGTTGGGGGAGGGGGGGGGGGGNCGAGGTAGACACCACCCCTCTAATTCTAGTGTGGGCCTTTTCATGCTCACTCTGGACCCTTGGCATGTGAGAGTGTCATTGGCCTTGCACCTACTTACACTCTGTGAACTTGACTCATCCTATGCATTTTGAAACTATTTTCTAAACCAACCTTTTGCATATTTGTCGTAGAAAAGATCCTCAAGAAAACACCAATTACCAAAACCACAATCTTAGCCTAATGCTCCCATGCGAGAACTTAACACTGAATCTTGCCATGATTTTACACAAATAATGTGCAAGTGTTGTTGTTGAGAACAAGAAGGATAGAGGGAAGGGGAAATTTCACCATGATTGATGAGGAACTTGCACTCAAGTGAGGCTGATGCCATAGAGGGTCCCTTCACATCCCAAAAACACCACTAGATCTCATTAATTGAGTTGTTCACCTAATTATTGTGAACCCACATGAGATGGATTGCCACCACTTATTGATGGGAATCAGAGACTTGTCAGCACATGCGTCCATCACATCCAAAAGGGTGGGTGGTGCATAGCATCACACCCATTATGGGGTGTTTTGAGAGTTGTTAAGTTGGCATATTGATTTTTTCACTAGAGAATTCTTGCAACAGTTTTTAGCATCTATAGGTTTAAAATGTAAGTGACTTGTATTGTCTTGTGCACAAGACGAGTGAGATGCACGAGTCCTTACCAAAAATATTCATTCAAATAATCAAATTTATTTCTCATCCCTCCATCAAAAGTTTGGAAAATGCATAGAGCTCAATTTTATTGCAAAAGTATAGTTCTTGTGGAATATTGGAAATTTTATTATTGTAAAGATATGCATATTTTCCAATACTTAGAAAATTTTAGTAGATAGACCTCCTTATGCATATTATCTTTCTTTGGTAGTGAGGTAATGATCACACTTTCTATCTAAAATTCTTATTCATCCTCCTATTATGTTCTCCACTATTAAAAAACACTGCCATAACAATTGCTCTGACTAGTTTGTACACAAAATATAACTAAGAATGTAGTAGTGAAGAAAGCCCATAGTGTTTAGTTCTTGAAGCATCATTACTTTTGCTTCTTGTCATTTGTTTTTGTTGAAAGAAATGTAACTTGGGAATATATTCTATTGTACTTCGATTATATTATTATCTTACCTCCTTTCGAAGATGTTTTTCCTCCGTTCAAGGATGTCATTAATCTACTTGGCCATGTCAAATTATTGAGGTAAAACCTCCCTTGTAAGTTTGGTCAATAGTACCCACAAAAGTATTTTATATTTGTTGTTTTGAGTCTCCCAAGGTAAGTTGACCCTAGTTCGGAGGAGAAGTTGGAACCGTTGGGTTATTCGACTGTTCTCTTGATGTGTATAAATAGATGAGGCACCTCCCTCAATTGGACACACTCACAACTCAAGCAAGTCCACTAGAGAGAGGATCAGTCCATTTGAGGGAGAGGAAGCATTAGAGTCTTATTCTTGAGGTCTTACAGTGTACTTGGTTGGATTCTATATTGAGGAAGTTTTGCTCGATTTTGTCCCCCATGAGGGTTTCCCAAGAAGTCTTTCTGCTAATGTGCCATATTTGTGCTACTGTGCTTGTCATTCTTTCATTAATCCTCTTTTTTTTGGCATACAACTTTTGAAAATATAACATGGTATCAGAGCTAGCCTGAAATAAGTCATTGTGCAACAACTTATCCAACAATACAAAAAACTAGGGATTTCTATTTCGGGGAACTCACTCCACAGATTAGGTGATAAAGAAGGTCCATCTAACTCACCCTAGGAGAGTGGATATTTCTGTCGAAGCAATTTTCAATTCTGTGGGTTTTCATTTTTTGACCTACCACTACTGTCGGGAGAACCTAGGGCATCCAATTTTTCAAGTTTCTATTCATGGATTTGGGAGAAGGAGGAAATTTAACAACTCGCCTTGAGGAGGAACATCTTTTCCTTCAATCATATTTGTAAGTGACCACAGTTGGAGAATTAGGGTTTCCCTACCAAACCCTAGGACAACCTAAAGCAGGTTATAGAAGAAATATTCATATTGGTAAGTTCTACTTTCTATATTTCCATTTGAGGTTCTCATTCATTAAAGATGACAAACAATACCAAGCTTGATGAAAATATTGAAGGATCAAAGAAATTCAAAGCATGGAAGTATATAGTCATGCTCATCCTTGAAGAATATGACCTAGAAGGCTACATCAAAGATGACGTCAAATAACCTGAAGGAGATGAAGCAAAAGTAAAGCACGAGAAGGATATGGTCAAAGACAAGAGGATCATAGTTGATTACATCAAGGATCATTTGATCCCTCAATTATCTTCAAAGAATACCCCAAAAGAGATGTTTAATGCACTGACCAATTTGTTTGAAGGAAAGAACAAAAGAATGAGCTTGAGAAATCAACTCAAGGGTGTGAAGGTGCAAAAGGCATAAACTATGCAGTCATACTTCACAAGAGTATCCCAGATCAAAGAACAATTGGAATTTATTGGTGACATGGTAGAGGAAGTTAAAGTTGTAATGACCGCCTTGAATGGCCTCCCAAGGGATTGGGAATATTTCATTAGAGGAATATGTGCTAAAAGAAAGTTGACCAAGTTTAGTAAATTATGGGAAGAATGTGTTCAAGAATAAGAAAGGATAGTAAATAGAGAAGAAAAAATAGATGAAGATGAATATCAAGCTTTGGAATCTCGTACAAGGAAAGGGATGAATAATAGAAAATATCGTGATCAATCTCCCAGAAGAAATCAAAGGTCTCAAAGTAACACAAAACCCAAAAGAGACTTCTCATCTTTTAAATGTTTCAACTGTAACAGGATACGTCACATCCCAAGAATTGTCCCCTCAAAGCAGAATAATTCAAGAAGAGAAACAAGAAGTTCCATACCCATGCAGCTGAATATAATGACCCAATTGAAGAGAAGACCGATGAATTTGAAGACTCCGATGAAGAATATGTCTTAATATATGCTCTCACTGGTCTAGTCTCACATGGAAGTGACACTTGGCTCATAGATAGTGGTGCTTGTAAACATATGAAAGGTTACAAAGACTCCCTCACATGCCTTATTTAGAAAGACTCACCTCAAAAAGTGATTCTTGGAGATGATTATCAATATGCCATCAAAGGAATGGGATAAGCTTCTTACAAGTTGGATTCAAGAAAGTCCATGAAGATGAAGGAAGTCTTATATGTCCCAAGGTTGAAAAAAATTCTCCTTTCTATCTCAGCCTTAGATAAGAAAGGTTTCAAAGTTGCTTTTGTAGATGAAGAAGTTCTCATGTGGCCAAAAGGAAATATTAAAGATGATGTAGTTCTAATTGGAATTGAAGAAGGATGACTCTACAAGTTAAACACATACTCAGTTTCAACCCTAACAATTAGTACCATTAGCCCATGTGAACTAAGGCATAGAAGACTTGCTCATGTGAACTACAAAGAATTACCAATTGTGAGAAAGGTAGTAAAAGGTTACCGGAAATCCATATTTATCATGAATGGGTGTGCAAAGGGTGTGCACAAGGAAAGAACACCAAGAACCCATTTCCAAGAAACAACAATAAATAAAGATGGATCTTGGACATTGTTCACTCAGATGTATGTGGTACGATGTCAGCTACTTCTGTTAGCGAGTATGTCTACTATGCTTCCATTATTGATGATTACTCCCACAATACGTGGATTTACTTCTTGAAAGGTACATATGAAGTATTTGAAAGGTCCAAAGAGTTTAAGGACATTGTAGAAAATGTATTTGAAAAGAATATCAATACCTTGAGATTAGAAAATGGAGGAGAATTCACTTCAAATGAATTCAAGGATTTCTATAAAGAAGTTGGTATTAAGAGGGAGCTCACCACCCCCTATAATCCTCAATAGAATGGAGTGGCAAAAAGGAAGAATATAACTACCATGGAAGCAATAAAACCCATGATCAATGATCAAGATATGCCCATGTACTTATGGAATGAAGCATCTAGGAACACAATTTTTGTTCAGAAAAAAAATCTCCCACAATGCTCTTGGGAACAAAAATATAGAAGAAATGTTTACCAGAGAAAAGTTAGAAGTCATCCACCTAAATATTTATGGTTGTCCTGTATATAGACATGTTCCCAAGGAGAAAAGATCAAAGTTGGACCCGTCGGGAAAAAAGGGAATATTTTTTGGTTGCAATGATCAGTCGAAAGCTTACAAAGTCTACATTCTAGGTTATCGTCAGATCAAGATCAACATGGATGTTACATTTAATGAAGATGAAGCTTTTAGTAAGTCCAGGAAGAACCTTGCAGTTGAGGATCACAAAGAAGAGAATGAAGCTCTTAGATTTGTAGAGACCAACAGATTGCTAGTTTGAGATGTTGAAGAAGAACAATTACTAGAAGACTAGGACACGAGAAAGCCTCAAAGACCTATGGAGATACCTCATGAGATGATCTCACAAAAGGGAAGACTAGCTTGGGGTCATGAAATAATTTAGGATGCGGAAAAGTATGGTGCTCCAGAAGGAAGCAAGAGACCAAGGCCATACTCCAGCTACGTGGCCTTGATGTGCAACCTTGTTGATGAAGAACCCACCTATTTTGATGAAGAAACAAAGAAGAAGGAATGTATGGTTGAAGAATACCAGTATATTGCAAAGAATGATGTCTGGGATGAGTACCAATACTGGAAGACAAATCAATAGTCTCCTTGAAGTTGATCTTCAAGATAAAACATTCAACAGATGGTAGTATTGAAAAATACAAGAAAAGATTCATCACCCAAGTATTCTCTTAGAAGGAAGGGATTGATTATGAAGATGTGTTTTCTTTAGTATCAAGATATGCTTCAATTAGAACTATCCTTTCCTTGGAAACCCATATGGAATGGAAGCTACACCAAATGGATGTAAAGACGAATTTTCTAAATGGTGATAGAAGAAGAAGTATACATTGAACAACCACAAGGATTTGAAACACATGACATAAAGAATCATGTATGCATATTGAAGAAAACATCATATGGGTTGAAGCAAGTACCCATAATGTGGTGTCGAAGGATTGATGGATTTCTAATGATCTCGGGATTTACCAAAAGTAAAGCAGATTCCAACCTTTACTATAAGATTGTAGATGATGAGATTATGATATTATTGTTATATGTGGATGATCTATTTTTTATAGGAGAAGAGAAGATCATCAGTGACTGCAAGAAGAAGCTCGCAGAAGAGTTTGAAATGAAATATCTTGGCATGATGCATTATTTTCTAGGTATCGAAGTATGGCAGTTCCTAGATAAGTTCTTCCTAAATCAAGGAAAATATGCTGTTGAAATACTAAATATATTTGGGATGATGGATTGCAAGGAAATGAACACTACGATAGTGACAAAATTGAAGCTACTGAATGATGAATCCTAAGAAACGGTAAATGTTACACTATATAGATAGATTATTGGCTCATTGATGTATCTTACAAATATGAGACCATAAATGTGTTTTGATGTGAACACCTTGAGTCAGTATATGGTGGAGCCCTGACATGTCCACTTAATTGTCGCAAAACATGTGATGACGTACCTAAATGGTACATTGGATTATGGCCTCAGACAAGCAGTAGATGGTGAGATCAGATTACATGCCTATACATATTTTGTTAGAAAACATGATCGCAGAGCAATAATAATGAATAAGATGCAAATATAAAATACATGAACACATTAAAAGAGAGACACCAATATAACATGGTTCACCCAATATGGGATACATCCACACATAAATTTCCAGTTTTTTATTATTATGTCGTCCAACAAAATGAATGGAGACAACCTGCAACACACCTACTGCACTTCATCTTCCCTCTCTCATAGTGTCTCTCACACAATCACATAAATTTCTTTACAATGCTACAACACAATACACAACCATATTATAATGCCTTCTTTTAATAAAGGGAATACCATGGGAAAATACCACTGGTTTCCCAAAACCATGGGCCCGTAAATCACCCATTATTAACCAAGTCACGACTACAAGGAATTTTTTCCTAAATGTTTTCTACGGAGGTGCTACCCCCAAATCCCCCTAGGGGGGGGGGGCATCAGTCATCGCACCCCTGGACCCCCCATGGAGACTTTAATGGGTGGAAATCCCCCCATAATCCCCATCATGGTACTGGATCCAAACATGACTAAAACATGATCTCTGAATCAGGAAGATCAGGCTCCACAACCAACATATTCAGATTGGGATGGAAACACTAACGACATGAAGAGTTCTTCAGGATGTTGTTTCATTTTGGGATCAAGTGTGATATATTGGATTAGCAGAAAGAAAACCAGTGTTGATTTCAATATGATAGAGGATGAATATATTGCAACATGTTCATCTTATAGAAAATTAATATAGCTTTGCAAATTGTTGACATAATTGTTCAATACAGAGATGGATGTGATTGATATCTATATCGATAACTAGAGTTGCATAAAGCTATCAAAAAACCCAATGTTCCATGACAAATCAAAGCATATAGAAATCAATTACCACTACATCTGAGATATGGTGCATAAGGGAGTTGTACAACTCTAGTATATTCCTATAGATGAACACGTTACTGATGCATTGACTAAACCTCTGTCTTGTTTAAAGTTTGAGCACTTTCAAGATAAGCTTGGTGTATTACGAAATGACCTCCCTTGTAAGAATGAGTGATGATGATGATGTATTTCATGTTGCAGTGGTGTGTCAACTTCATCTAGGATTGTTATGTCAGCCTTATTGGTATATCAATGCTGACAAGGTTTGGTTGATCCTAGGGGGATTGGTATGCCTGGATAGGCTTGTTAGGTCTGAAAAGATTAGTAAGTTAGACAAGGCCAATTTGGTCCCCAGTTAGATCAGTATGTATGGATAGGATTGTTTGGCTTGAAATGATTAGTGAGCAAGGAAAGGCCCGTTAGCTCTACCAGAGTGCCCACCGTGATGTTGCTTCAGATGATGATGATGTTGTTCCAACATTCCTATGTTGTTGATGATGATATTGTTCCAGCATTCTTATGCTGCTGCTATTGATGTTGTCCAAACATTTCTATGTTGATGATGTAGATGATGTTCCAACATTTCTATGCTGCTGATGATGATGTTGTCCCAACATTTCTATGTCGATGATGCATATGATGTTCCAACATTTATTGACGATGTTGCTTTAGCACTAACATGCTGATTATATTTTTGTTCCAATATTTACATATTGATAATGTTGTAGATGATGATGATGATCAAGTACTCACATATTGATGATGATTTTTTATGATGATACTGTTGATCCATGATGACGATGTCCCATGATGACGATGATCCATGACAATGATGCTTCGTGATAATGATGACTCACAATGATGATGTTCCATGATGATGATGTTCCATGATGATGATGCTTCATGTTGATGATGTTCCATGATGATGATGTTCCTCGATGACGATGAGCCATGATGATGCTTCATGATGATGTTGATGTTCTAGACACATAATGATGTTGTTCCAAAACTTCTTATGGCATATAGATCCACCAGTAAATTGTACAGTTGTTGTTTTTGTTGTTGCTAATGTTGAAGAATACCTTCCTTGTGAAGAGGGAGTGTGGAAAGAAATGTAACTTCAGAAGGTATTTATTGTACTTTGATTATACTATTATTATAACTTCTTTTGGAGATGTTATTCCTCCATTCTGGGATGTCATTGATGTACTTGGTCATGTAAAAGTATTGAGGTAAAACCTCTGCTATATGTTGGGTCAATAGTACCCACAAAAGTATTATATATTTTTTGTTTTAAGTCTCCCAAGGAAATTAGGCCCTGGTTGAGAGGAGAATTAGACCTTGTTGGGTTATTAGACTTTTCTCTTGATGTGTATAAATAGATAAGGCACCTCCCTCATTTGGACACACTCACAACTCAAGTAGGTTCGTTAGAGAGAGGAGTTGTCCATCTGAGAGAGAAGAAGCGACAGAGTCTTATTCTTGGGGTCTTACACTGTACTTGGTTGGATTCTATATCGAGGAAGTTTTGACGGGTTTTATCCCCCATGATGGGTTCTCATGATAAATATTTGTGTTCTCTTTATACTACCGTGCTTGTCATACTTTCAGTGATACTTTTGTTTTTGGCATTAATTTTTTGAAAATCTAACAGTTTTATGGCTATAACATATCTTGTCAACAAAATTAGAAAGATATCATCTCTAAAAAAACTGGAAGCTTTCATCTTATGTCTAAGAGAGACATGATATCTATAAATTGATATTTTTTCCCCTTTCATTTATGTGATTTGGAAAATAATTTCTTTCTTTTAGTATAGAACCTCAATTGCATGCAACTACTAGAATTTGCAAAGGCTCAAATCAAGCTCGAGTCATTAAATCAATCCAACCCATGGGAGGGTACATTAACTAAATTAGGGCCTCTAAATTTAGCCCCACAACCAAATTACGATTTCAAAATATTTAAAAGAGATGTGCAGATGCATAAATAATATACATAATGGAAATAAACTCTATCCACAGACATCTAGCATGCATTTACCAACATTATCATCACAAGCATCAAGTAAAAACATTGCACATTGAAATATAAAAAAACACTTATCTTTATCCACCATAGATCCAAGCAACTAGCTATGTAAGAGAAATTTTCCACCCAATCGTAGGCATTCTGTCCAACATATGTTGTTTCTGTTGAGAGGAAAACCCCAAGTTGGGCTATGAGGCCAATAGGGTGAAGGATATAATTACAGTATTCTATCGCTCATCCCACAACCCATTATGCTTTCTATGGTTAGCAAAATTCTCATACATATCTCCACAAGGATCTCACTCAACCCTCATAACTTTGGATCCAACAATACCTTCCCAACACAACACCCTTTTGTGCACATCCCCTTCACTAATCCACAATTCTCTTGGGTGATCCATCTTGCTGGGTGCTTTTAGCGTGTGCATAGAAGGAGACCAATCTGCTATATGCTATTGGAGAACCACTTGCAGCCTTTGTGGCTTCTCAAGCATGTATGAGTAGCAAAACTCAAAGGGTAAGGGTTCCTAGATTTCCCAGCCTCTTCACTCACCTACAACCATCTAATTTCCTTCCAAATATGTAGTCCAGTCTCTAAATTTGAATTTTTGGGTTGTATATAGTTTGGTAAAGGTCTTGAACAACAACGAATAGCTTTGCATAGTCTAGATCTGCATTCAAGAATGAGAGAACGAGGGTTCACTTCAAGGGATATGAGAAAATGATGAAAATACAACTGACATAAATTCTGACCATAGAAGAAAGGACTCCTAAAAGATACAGATTGAATTTTGGCAGCTGACAGAACTATAAAAAAAGGTGTAGTCAGCCCCATGCTTCCATAACTGCATGAGGTGACTTTTCCCACCAACCTCGCACATGCATTGAATGATTGGAAAATACTTAAAAAAGGAGATAATTGGCTTGTTCAAGGAACATGGTAGAATTTGGGTGAGTTCTAAGGTTGACACTTGGTAGCAAAGGATTAGTATCCCATAAGCCCTCTTTTCTCTTCCACTCTGGTGGAATCACAACCCCTGTGATGCTCTTTACACAACCATTTTGGACCATTTTATTATTTATGCACATAATATTTACATATATTTCGAGTTAGCATGACAAACCAACAATATGGTCTGAATAACAATATTTACATCACACATGCCTATCCATTCACTAGTCGGGCCTTGGCCGTGTGTTGTACACTAGGAATCCATACTAGAATATTAACATTATTAACATAATTTTGATTAATACATTCCAAGTCAAAACTCGGGTTATTACATTTAATATAATTTGGCCATGTGTTTTCATCAATGCATAGAAAGAGTAACTGGAAAAAAGAGCAAGAATTAAATATGTAAAATTGACTTAAACAAACATGAACCCCAATCCATTGTTGTGCCAAAAGTTAAAGGGGAGACTTGTGCAAGACATATTTCACAAGTAACAAATTGGAGTGGAAATAGTTTTCTAAAGGACAAAATTTGTAACGAGTCACCATGGGTTGCATTTAGGTATGCAAAACATAAATTTTAGGCATGTATTTTCATTCAAAATAGAAGGGTTTCATAGTCAACTTCAACATTACAAACTCTAGCTTTGTTGTTGCTTCCATTTTGTTTTATATTAGTACAAACCCTAGTTGTAAGGGTTTAGTTTATATAATGAGATTTTTTTTTGAGTTTTGGGTATTTGTATGTCTCATTGATTATTTCGGTGCAAACATCATGTTAATGGATTGGGGACCCTTGTTGCATTTAATCCCAAACTCTATTCTTGACATTATTGTTTTAGAAAATTGTTTCACATTTTTGTTGTGTGCATATTGGAGTAAGCATGCAATGATACATTGTTTTCCATATGATTCATTACTTGGGCATGCTATTTAAAAAAAATAAGATTTGTAGTGCATATCATATAGTAAATACACGTTGATGTGTTATATACTATGAAGTATAGTACTTGTCCCTCTTAGTGCTTCATTTTAAAATGCTTTTAGGTTTAATGGTGTGCAATATATAGTAAATATGCTAGTATAATATGCTTCCTTATAAAGGGATTTTATTGATAGAATATAGTTAATAAAATATCAGGGGAAAAAACTTATGTTAATAAGCACGAGGAAATGTTTCAAACAAGGAAATTATGTGGATCAAAAGGCGAAAAACATGGATTTTTTCATTGAACTTTTTACTAATAATGTATCTCTTAACATTGCTAGATAATGTATTTTTTTCATTACTATAAAAAATATGCTCTAAGTGCTTAGCATGATAGGGTAGTTACACACACCTATTATCTATTGTAACCATGGATCCTAATTATGGATGGAGACACTCTCCCTCTAGACCTCGAGGTTGTTACTTTTTGGTCCCTTGTCTCTACTATTGGGAAATATTTTTCAAATCCTTAACCCTCTTGATTTCTCAATAAATTGGATGGAATTCCATAGTTCATCTACTTGTTTCAAACTATTGGAATATGACCCTCGCTATGGCTAAAAGGGGTTTCATTTGACAATTCACAATAATCTAACCTACACCTAGAACGATGGCTAACTAGGTTTGATAGGTTTTAATCCAAGGGAAACTCTCTTACTTTTTCTACAATAGAATTTTTACTCCTTGTTTGAATAAGAGGAGGATCACGACTTAATATTCATAAAAGGGCATTTTTTCCTCGACACTAGAGGACTATATTTGAATAGATGAATTCCTAACTTTGATTCAGAGTTTGAATTTCCTTATGTTGTACTAGTCTAGGTTTCCCTTCCTCATGTGTCCCTTCATTTTCATGATAAATATTTATTGGGGATCATTAGTAATACCTTTGGTAGGTATATCAATAAATTAGAGCGAAAATATGCCATGTTTGCTTTTACCAGGATTTGGGTTAAGTTAGACCTTAAGAAAGGGATGTCGAAGGAAATCCTTCTTGGCCCTAACAATTGGAAGGATGTCTAGAATCTAGACTACGCGTGATTGTTATTTAAATGAAAAACCTATCACGAGTATGGAAATTTTACAAAGGAATGCAAAAAAAACCTCTCTTGGATTCAATTGGTTCCTAATAAGGAAAAGGAGTGGCTAATGGTAAAAAATGATTTCAAAGAAACAAATCAACTCAAATCCACCCTAATATGCTCCATCATCTTCAACTCAATTTGGAATGGTTTGTTCAAAGCAAGCCACATCCATGCAAAAATAAACTTTTGCAATACCAAATCCTAACCTCTGAATGTCAGTCGAAGGCCCTCATTGTTCTTTCTCCAAGATTAAATCCTTAAGTATCTAATATCAACCTCGAAACAAATTAACTTGATGTTTTCTCTCAGCTAGATCCTCATTTTTTGTGTGGAAGTGATCACTCTTTTAGTCAAGGGATCTCCATCAATTTTTCCAACAATATCATCCATCTTAAATTATTCTCAAATAGGTCCCTCCGCATTTGTTGGTGATGACATGCACTAGAATAGATAAGAGGAAATTGACCCAATCTTAGAGAAGACTCATTTTCCTCTAGGTTTTTGACAATAAATAAATACCAACAATTTGAAGAATAGGAGAGAGGAGGAAGACAAGAGACAACCCAAGAAATTAGACAAAAAACTAACAAAGGAAAAAATATAAGTGACAACAAATAGATAGAATATATTAGGAATCTAGACAACCATAGACAAGTCAATGGGGACTAGATCTAGAAACAATCACAACAAAAACCTAGGAACTTAAGCTCCTCCACTAGGTGGAGCCCAAAAATTAAAATTTTAAATGAAGAATGTTGTCTCTTGGAATTATAGAGGCACACTATCAAATCCAAGAAGCTCACTATCCTCCTTCTATAGGATAAAAATATCAAAGCACGAGATACAGTACAACTTGGAAAAAAATAGTGGAAATGAAGTGTAGGTATCACGGTCAACTCAAGGGGTGGATTGAGAGGTATTTGTAGTCCATGGGACAATTTTATCTTTCAATTGGATTTTTCTCAACAAATTTAGCAATTGGAACTATCATGTATGAACCATCTACATACATGTATTAGATATCACATCTTTGATGTTTGTATGCCTATGTTTTACAAATAAAAAGAAGAGTGTTGGACTTTCTTGTAGGCCCTAGCAGACTCTAAGGTCACTAAGAACTATATATTGATGGGAAACTTCAACTTGGTACTATTAAGTGAAGAAAATAGAGGGGGATTATTGTCAAGGATCCCTTTAGAGAAAATATAGAATACATAATGCCAATTTGGGATTTAGTAGATATAAATTTTGTTAAAGGGAAATATACTTGGTCAAATAGATGAGTTGATTCGATCCATGTTTCTTCTAGAATTGATTGATTTATGATTCATAACAAGGCTTATGGTTCTTAATTTCACCTTAAACTCTTTTATTATCCTATTTCTTGTCTCTGATCACAAACCATTCTCTCTTGTATTTAGTCTCTTCGAAATCTTTCGGCTACACCCTTTTAGATTCAGACCCCTATGAATCTAAAATCCTAAAGCTATGGATATTATCTCTAAAAGAATCCCATTATTGGTCCACCTTCCTTTATGTGTGAACATAAATTAAAAGTAGTAAATCTACCCCTGTGGGAGAAATCATCTTTTCTTTCACTAGCGAAAGAAAAGACTTTACTTGAATATTAGCTTGATGAACTTCAAATGAAAATGGAAAATACAAAGGTATGCACACAAATCCAAATTTAAGAGTGAAATATCTACAATAATATCCAGAAAGAAAGTACGTTAGAGTAAGAATTATATCATTCAAAATATCTAGCTTATGGCTACAATCTAGGGACAATAATACTTCCTTCTTCAGTCGACAAGCCAAAGAAAAACCTCATAAGAAATCTATCAAAGAGATATCCTTGGATAGGGGCTCAAATTTGAAGGATTTTGTAGCCATCAAAGAAGGTACTAAGACTCATTTTGAAGATATTTACATGGAAGAGGAAGAGGTAGATCTTGATTCAAAATATATCATATTGGAAAATATACCCAATTGGTCTTTGAATGTGAAAATGAGGAGTTGATTAAATAAATATAAGAAGGGGAAATTATTAAGGCGATTTGGAGTTTCACCCCTAACAAAGGTCCTAGGCCAAACGATTTCTCCATCCATTTCTATTGTGCCTGTTGATTTTTCATCAAATATGACTTAATACATATGTTCCTACATGATAATAAAAACATAAATTAGGGGTAAAGACAAACTCCTCTTTTTTAGCTATTATTCTAAAAGAGGCAAATCCATCAATGTTCTCTGTATTCCAACCCACTTCTTTGTGAAATTCCTCCTACAAAATACTAACCAAAATAATGACCAACATAGGTAAGAATATCCTCTTCAATATATTATATGATAATCTGGTGGGTTTATGAAAAAGATAAATTATTGACAATATAATCATGGTCTAGGAGGGGATACATTCTCACTTAAAGAAAAAATACAAATGTATGATCGTTAAAATATACATGGACATAGTGTTTGATTGGGTAAGGCATTCTTTTCTCTTTGTTATCCTTTGAAAATTTGGGTTTAATGATCATTTTGTAGAGTGGGTTAAAGCTTATATTAGTGGCCTTTAGATTACACCCCTAGCCAATAGGGGGACCACCACTTTCTTCCAAAGAACTAGGGGGCCAAGAAAAGTTTGTCCCATCTATCCTATTTTTTATGCCATAATTCCTAAGGTAATGAGAAGGAAATTGGAATACCAAAGGATATTTGGAAATGTCCATATAATCAAATTTGCTAGAGGGGTTGAGGAAATAAACCACTCACAATTTGTCTATAATAATCTTCTCTTGAAGGGGGCATTAACACTTTGTCTGTAATAATGTTCTCTTGAAGGGGGCATTAATAGTAATTTCTAAAAGGTTTTGAAATGCCTTGTACCACTTTCTCATTGCATTACAAGGGAAGGAAAATAACGTTAAAATCCAAATTATGTTGGAACATCAACCCATATCTTCTTTACTCTATTTATAGATTTTTTTAGTTTCACGGTTCAAAATATTGGACCACCTTCAAGTATAATAGAATGCTAATTTCTATAGTTTGACATGGTATAATAAGTAAAATAAAACCAAATTCTAGTATTGGGGATCTCAATGGTTGAATCCTATAGATAGAATTGTCCTAATCAAGTTGGTTTTATCAACTCTCTCCATTGATCAATGTTCTATAAAAATATACCCCTGAGGCATCATTCAACAAATAACAAGAGAGATACATAAATCCGCTTGGAAATGGGGAAAATAAAATCAAAATAATTTTCACTTAGTCAATTGGATAACTGCCAAATCCCATTAAGAGAGAGGTGGACTTGATATGAAGAACTTCAAACTAATGAACATAACTTTGTGGCTAAGATCATATGGAGACAAATTTCTGGTCATTGTGATTGGTGGAAGAAGGTGCTTGTCAAGAAATACTATAAAGGTATTTGAGAGTTATGTTTGTATAGGATACTTGATGGTAGAAAGGGATCACATATTTGGAAATTATGAAAATATGTCACACTCTTATTACAAACTAAAATTTGGGTACCTAGTAATGTCTAGTTAGTCAACATTTGGATAAACCACATCATACAAAAATCTCCCTTGGAAAATAAAAATGAGCTTATCCCTTTGAAAGTATAGATGGAAAACCCACCAATTAAATATTTTTTTTGACATCTCTAATCGGGATAAGGATGGAATTCGTTGGATGGGTTGAGTTCTCTTTCATATTTATACATTTCAATGAAATCGGTCCCTATTCTCCTATCCTATGTGAATGAATGTGCTTAAATTGACCTCTCTTTTCCAAATAATAGAGATTGGGGTCAAAACTCTTATTTAGTCAAAGTCAGTTATCAAGAAAAAATTATTATCATCTTCTCTCCCCCAACAATCTAGTATATGGAAAAAAGTCTAGCATGGTAATAGTATTCCAAAGGTAAACACTTTTTATTGAATAAAAATACATGGTAAACTATTAACAAGAAAGAATCTATAAAAGCATGGGATCCAAGGGCCATATTGACGTGCTTTGTGTGAAATAGAAGCGAAGAATCAATACCATCTTTTCTTTGATTAGATTCTTACAAAAGTCTGGAAAATTTCTTTCAAAGAGCTCAGTTATAGAATGGAAGTTCCGATATATTGATGAGATATATTTAATCTTTTCCACAAGAAGTATAGGGGATCCTTTTTAAACAAACCAATACTAAAGAAGGCCAAAATATATTTATTGGAAAGTTTGGTTGGCTTGTAATAAATCAATATTTCAACAGTAACATTCTAATCCTTGGGTCACCATTGAAAATTCCTAGATTTTAATGACAAAAGTGATCCAAGTGAGGGGTTTAAGAGATCATCAAATTGATTTTCTTCACAACGAGGAGAAAAATTGATTGGTAGACCTTCTTGTGGGAGGAGGTACTCAACCAAATATAGGATATCCACGACCCTTCCTCTATCCTTCTTGGGATATTAGATTGAAAGAGGAAGACTTTTGTGAATGGAAGAAGAATTAACATGAAGATATTCTCATTTTCTATGATGCTTCGAAAGGGAACCATTGGGGGTAGGTGGGGAGGGGGGTTCACCTTTGATCTTGGAGGAACTCAAGATCTAATAGATATTGGGATCTAGGGGTAGGCACAAATAGTTAGGCTAAGTATTATTCCATCCTTTAGGGGCTCAAATTCCTTGAATCAATTAGTGTCAAGTCTGTCATAGCTAATGGAAACTCTACCATAAGCAGAAAGCTAATGAATAGGTTACATACCCCATTTGAAGGAAATATAGCTTGTATAATAGAAATAATAATAAAAAAGTGTTTCATTTCAATGATATTGTGTTCTATCATGTTACAAGAGATCTTAATTTCCAAGTAGATAAATACACCAATAAATCCTAGATACTAGGTGTAGGAATGTTGAAAAAAGAAGAGGTTTCTCATACCACCCTATCCCCAAAATATTTACTCATAACTATGGTTTGTATGATTTTTTTCCACCTCATGAAAATTCCATGCACAAGTACATGTATATGGAAAATATAATCCTTTGATTTTTCTTGTAGTCAAGTAACAAGGTCGTTCACGTCTCTCTTATGTCACCATAGATGTTATACTTCTTGCTCCATCGACATTTTGAAACTACAAGGGTGAGTTCCTAAGTTGCAAGTGGGACAAGTGATAATGTAATTGGTGTTGGAGGGAGAGACAACCTTTAAAAACTTTATATTGTGTGAATGAATCTCTAAGCAAGTCTATTTGATCACATCTTGTGGTTCCATTTTGATGTAGGTAAAGAAAATCCTAGGCAATGCTATAGGGACTTGAATTTGGTTCGGAATTGTGTTTTTTTTTTGGATTTGGATTGTTCTTTAAAGGATGCCCTTTCTTCATTAGTCTCTCAAACCTTTGATGTTCCTATTATTTTAGGGAATCCCCCTTAAGGTTCTTGGAATTATATTTATTCTATAATTCTCGAATGTTTCAGATAACATTTTTTTCCTTAAGTTTGTTCAATTCTAGGTTTTTTTTGTCAATTTTGGTTTGGTTTTTATGTGATTCCCATGGTTTGCATACTTGGGTTGGTTTAGTTAGTTCAAATTCTGTCTCTAGGACTTGTCGTGGAAAGATTCAACCCCTTATTCTTCACAATATTGTTACTTTTTGGGATGAACTATTTGATTATGCTGACAAGATTCCAAAGATCTATTGGGTTTTTGTGTAGGGACCAACAACGAGGGAAGAGAAGGGCCTCCTAAGAAGAACGAAATCATGAAAGATGTAAATGTTGATTAATTGGTCCTCAAGTCATCTGTAATGGTACTATAAGTTAAGGATATGGGGATTTTTTTATTATATAAAATTATGATGGATATTGTGGAAAGAACATCTATTAGACATTTTTTCACAATACAATACAAAAATCAATCTAATGAATCCATGGATCAGGAACCCATTTAGCACTCTTTACTATGGTATGCTTTTAGATTTATATAATCATGTATATTATATTAAAAATGTATACATACTCATTATATTATATTATAAATGTATACATACTTATATTGTATTATAAATGTAGGCATACTCATTACAATTCATTTCTATGTTTGTAGATAGAACATGAAGAGACAAAACAAAATCAAGTTAATTAACAAGACCTTGTAAATAACCCATGTACAATATATTGATGCCATTTTTTGTTCATTTTGACAATTCTTGAAATATTGTTTTGTATTACACAATACTATATGTATCATGTTGCCTAGCACCTGAATAATGTATTTTATATTTTATACTAAGATACAAAATATAATTTTTTTTCTTTGGAAAAAAACTCCCGTGTACAATATCCTTACAAGTGATGAAGAAATAAGGCAAGTGAGTACTTAGAGAAATGGTATTAGTTCAAGCGATGATTGATAATTAATAAAATTTATTGTTCCAAGTTTTATATTTTGGACTGTTTGTTTTTAAAATTTGGACATTTTGTTTAATGTTGACATATCGTCCCAATTTGTGTGATGATGGCTTACCGACAAATGTAAAAATTACTTATTGATTATCATGGACCTTTATGTTGTCCCATTTTGTATAACGAAGGGCCAATTATTCATATGTAATAAAATGACTTTCTTTTCAATGCACTATCTAGCATTTTAAAATATTATGTTGTTAATTAAGGTTATGACGATTTACGTTATTGCAATGAATATAGGTTTAATTTGTTGGTATATTTGTTTAAATGATATAATACATTAATGAAATGATTATATTCAAACACATTAATTATGATATAACAATCAATATTATTATAATAAATATTTAATTTATGATGATAAATATACATTATAATAAAAACAATAATTTGCACTTGCATACATGCAATGAAAATAAATTTAGCACTGAAAGATATTGGTTCATTTTACTCATTTAATCTCAAAGGTGTGATTCCTACTATTTGATCACTAATGTGTTTGGCCTTTTGCACCAATGCACAACTATAGATAATTTTCATCGGTGCACAATATTAGATAAGTCATAGTGATGCTTTTCAGATATCTTATAGGCACCAATGCTTTTATAATAACTTAATATGCATAAAAAAAACACCAAGGCTTCCAATGTATATAAAATACACCAGTGCATGCTACATATGTGAACATTGGTGCACCTTAATGTTTTAAATGCATTGGGGGAAAATACCTTGTTATGACCTCCAAATGTCTAGAATTTGTAGTTTTATTGAACATTCACTAAATTCTTTGTTAAAATATCCATTGTAAAAAACAATGACTTTAGTGAAGGTTTTTTATAAAAGTTACCCAATCTTATAATAAGACTTCCATTAAAACATCTATTATGTGGTTTTTTCCTTGAAGCGACTATAATTACCTGGATCTCTTACCAATTAATTATTCTACCAATATTAGGCTTGGCATTAGAGCAATGCCAAACATTATTTGAAATTGAGTTAATCCCAACATTATATAAACATATCAAAGATTGAATAGTCATGGTCACGACTCACAATATATGTTGGTGTTTCTAGTTGTATTTGTGAATCAACTAAAGGAGTGATTCCTCTTCTAAACGGTTACCACAAGATTGAGGCTAATTTTGAAGACAATTAGTATTTGAGAATCATGTATTTCTTTGGTTGATTGAATGTGGAAAAAGGTCTTACTTTTGCAAGTGTATTGTTTCAAACCCCTTATTTGTGTTCAATCTTGATGTCTACTATTGTAGGCATAAAAATATAATGGCTAGTGTTGGTGAATTAATTGGTGGACATGAGGTAGGATTTTCCACAACCTTTTGTAGGATATAATTACATAAAGAAGTCGATTTGAATTTTACAATAAAGTTTGCTAAAATGTGTATGCCCTACTTTTGTGGAAACTTTTATCACTAATGGTCACATTTGGTTGAATTTATCTTCAATCAAGTGCATCACATGTATACAAATTTAATTTAATTTTCCCTTTGGTGAATTTATAAGCATTATTACTATGACTTACCAATATACTACAAAACAATATATCCTATGTTTAAATTTATAGTATATTTAGTAAAAGTATCTATACTTTTAGCATTATTCTACTTAATTTTATCAACAAATCCTTCGTCATGTCTGACATAAAATATATTATCTTCTGTCTCTCTCAATTTTATCTCATGGGGCCTCTATCTTTCTAGGAATATTGGGGATATGGATGTAGGTGAGTTCATTGTACTTATACCTCATGTAAACACTACTGTACTATTTCAAACTCTCGCTTTGTGTCGAATCTTGGTATATGATGCTATCAAAGGGAAGATATAGTGGTCAGTGTTGGAGTGTGACGGAGATCGGGGTCAATGAACTGGTACAAATGTGGTCATTTGACTGCCTACAAGTCAAATTTACTCAATGGGAACATGAACACACACAAAACACGTAGGTATGCTAAGAAGTATGTATTTTCAATCAAATGAATGAATCTCTTTACAATGAGATATTACAATGGTTTAGTCGGGATGAACATTAACTGTAACAAAAAACATGCACATGAGGGAATGATTCATCCTTGATGATACACACACTCACTCCCAGTCTCATTATCTGCAACACACACAGATCTCACAGCCCACAACTATCAATCGCTCTCGACTCTCCTCTCTCTGGACCTTACCAAAGGTTCCAATGTTTAACAATAAAAAACAACCAAAACCCCTTCATATGGACAAGCTCTTATATTTATATTTGCACTTGGATGCACAGTCCTTGAATTCTTCATCTAGAAGCTTCGTTGGCCCCTAAGAACCACCATGGATGCATTAACTACAACCTCAAGTTCAGTTTAGTAGGTCACAATGTCGATTTTCCTTCACCAATCCACCATAACTTCTCTACGACCATTTGAACTACCCTACTTCTTAGCTTTCGTTGGGTTTCGGTTATAGTCACTCCTTCCACCTACAACAGTCAGTAGGATTTAATTCTCATTAGAGGAATTTTGGGGTCTAAAATGGGCCTCCTAAGGAAAATAATAAAATAATAGTTAAAATAATAAAATAATGGTTAAAATAATAAAATAATATTAATTAATTTTGGAGGAAGAAAGAAAAAAACTACTTTTTGTGTTCGTATTTTCGACATATCTCCCTGTGTTTTTACTCAAATTTCGATCGGGAGAGCTCGTTGGATGCGAAATTTGATTCCGCATCCAACGAGTACCCACACTGCATACTTTTGACGGGCCCCGCTACCCCAAAAACAAGAAATACCTGGAAAAACGTGGTGATGACATCATCACCACGTTTTTCCAGGTATTTCTTGTTTTTGGGGTAGTGGGGCGCGTCAAAAGTATGCAGTGTGGGTACTCGTTGGATGCAGAATCAAATTCTGCATCCAACGAGCTCTCCCGATCGAAATTTGAGTAAAAACATAATGAAATATGTCGAAAATACGAACAAAAAAAGTAGTTTTTTTTAATGACAAATATGTCAATTCAACCATTATGGTTGACTTATTTTATTGAAATTCTATTGGTTCTTGAATTCCAACTCACAAAAACTTATTTTGGCACGTTTTCTTATAAGGTCCATTTTAGACCCCAAATTTCCTCTAATGATGCTTTTTCTCATGCTTTGGTCGAAATGTTGTCATCAACCATTCACCCCCTTTGTCATCGATCATCAAATACTTTCGATAGAAATCACCTTGCCTATGCTTTTTATTATTATATGGAATTGTCGTCTCTTGATTGTTGTCTACACTTTGGTCAGAATCTTGAATTCCTTCCTATTGACCTTCTACCCTGTCAACCGCTATGCACCTTCACTCATTGACTATCCACCCATCGTCTGGAGGTCGTTGAATGTCCTCTAGGCACTCTAGTTGTCTATATTCGAATGTTTCGATTAGGCCTAGAAGCCCCGCATCAACGTATCAGGGTTGAAAATAAATTTGCTCATGAATTTGCAGTCGATTGAGATCTTCTTCTGAAATTCACGTAGCCTCTTCTAAGCCTTGTTCACCGATCGAACCAAGTATTCTTTCTTCTTTTGATTCTTGGTATTCCTGAATTCTCTCTCATCAATCACTTCTATGACCTCATCCTTTGATTGGACTGACATCTATCTTAGTAAGTCGGTAATGTCCCTTTCATCGCTCATTGACCCTTCTTCAAACTTGGATAGGTAAAAAACATTGAATGTTGGCGATATAGCCATGCCTTCAGGAAACACAAGCACATAAGAATTGTCTAAGATTTTTCATAGAATATTGGTAGAATATTACACAAATCAATATTCTTCAACTTCATCTTGTCATATGTTCCTTGGAGGAACTTTTCTTTCCTTAGGTGTGCATATACTAAATCACCTTCTGCAAACTGTTATAGTTGTCTCTTCCTGTCGACTCTCAACTTATATGCCGCATTACTTTTCTCAAGTTGCTTCCTCACTTGGTTGTGCACTTCCTTCATATGTCCACCAATGATTCTGCATCTGCGCTTTTCTTCACTCCCATCAGCATGTTGACTAGGTTTGTTACTCCATTTGGACGATATGAAATTGACTTATTCCCATCGACCGATTCACTGGATTGTTGAACGTGAATTATTCCTGCGCAAACACATTTTCCCACTGATTTGGTCACTCGACACTTAAACAACTCAGTAGGTTTCCTAAGATTTTTTTCACGATTTCAGTCTGTCCATTAGTCCAAGGATGATATGCAGAACTGAACTGCAATCTCATGTCAAGCTTCTTCCATAGGGTTCTCCATAAATGGCCCATGAACTTGGTATCTCTGTCTGAAGTAATGCTCTTCGGCAACCCATGCAATCTCACAATATCCTTGAATAACAATACACCAATCCATGTGGAATCACTTCTTCCAACATGGAATAAAGTGCATCATATTTTAAAATTTTCTGACTACCACAAATATGGCGTCGTTCCCATGTTGTGTTATTGGTAATCCTAGCACAAACTCCATTTTGATTTCCTCCTATGGTATAGTAGGTACAAGAAATGGAATATACAATCCTTTATTTTGGATTCCCCCCTTGGCATGCTAGCATACTTGACAATGCCAAACCCATTTCTTCATGTCCATCGACATTCCCGACCAATAATACTTCTCTGCGATGAAATACTTTGTCTTGTCGTTGCCAAAGAGATGTCCTAATCCCCCACTGTGTGACTCCCCGATAATATTCTCCCGCACTGATCCTCTAGATATGCATAACTGATGCCCCTTGAACACATATCCCTCTTGTATGAAGTGGTCCAAGTATGTCATTCCATCGACACTCCATGGATCCTTCGACGCTCTCCATGCATCGGAAAAATCCTCATCGACTTCATAGTCTGTCTTTGTCGAATCTAATTCCTTCGACTTAACAAAAATAGTCTCCAATAATGCAACTCTTCGACTCAATGCATCAGCTAATCTGTTCGTACTTCTTGACTTGTGCTTTAACATAAATGTATAACTTTGCATGAACTCGACCCACTTCATGTGCCTTCACCCTCATCAGTCTGTCTTGACCTAATCGATAGTCTGTAAAACTCCTCTATGAACTCTTTCATAGTCAAATCCTTATGTCTTAGGTCCTGTAGATTTCTGAACATATATATCATGTAGTTGGTGGGAAGGAACTTATCCTTCAACTTGGGGACCATCCTATCCCAAGTTTTCACCTTTTCCTTGGATTTGTTTACCTTCTCAACCTGCACTATGCCACCATAACAAAGCATGGCCTTTTAACTTCAGACAATCGACTTTTACCCTTTTGGGCTCTTCGATCTTCTCCATGTCGAAGTATTGATCCAGTCCATCAACTCTTCTAGGTTCAGGCTCCTCGATTAGGTAGGCACATCCATATTAGCCTTGCCTCTCCTCTCCGACAAGAGCTTGAATTATTTTGTCTTCTCGCTCATCTAACTCTTCTTCTTCTTGAGCCTCTCTATCCTCGACTTCTTCATCATTAAGGTCAATAATTTAGATGGTAAATCCTCATCGTTGGGCCTCCTTAATAACCACTAACTCATTGTTCAACATTCTCATGGTCTGAATGCATTCCTCAAACATTACGGTCAATAGTGACCCTTGCACCTCTGCGATGTCTTCTACCATGAACAGTTACACCTTTATGATCCATTTCACCGCTCAGTAATCATATATTCTACTTCCACATCTCGACCCAACCATAGTTGGAGTCATTCTCTATGTCCAATCGCAACCGGAATTCCTTTTAAGCAGAATAAATTTATTGATTTGATACCAATTGACATAGACCAAGGTTGATCAACTAGTACAAACACAGTCGGTCGATCTCCCGTAAGTCAGAGTTACACAATGGGCACATGAACACACACAAAACATGTAGGTATGCCAAGAAGTATGACTTTTTAATTAAATGAATGAATCCCTTTACAATGAGATATTATAATCGTTCAGTTAGAATCTGTAACAACAAACATGTGCATGAGGGAATGCTTCATCCTCGATGCCACACACACTCATTCTCAATATCACTCTCTACAGCACATGCATATCTCACAACCCATAGTTGTCAATCACTCTTGGATCTCCTCTCTTTGAACCTTACCAAAGTTTCCAATGTTCAACAATCGAAAACAACCAAAAGCCCCTTCATCTAGATAGGATCTGATATTTATAGCTGCACTTGGATGCATAGTCCTTGAATTCTTCTTCTAGAAGCTTCGATGGCCCCTAGGCACTGCCATGGATGCATTAAATACACCCTCAGGTTCAATTCAGTAGGTTATGCTACCTGTTGTCTTTCACAAGTCCACCATAACTACTCTACAACCATTGCAACTACCTATCCGCTAAGCTTTCCTTAAGTTCTAGTTATAGTTGGTCCTTCAACTTACCACCATCAATCGGCTTTAATTCTGTGATTTTCCTTAGGTTTTGGTTGGAATGTTGTCATCGACCATTCACCCCCTTTTTCATTGGTCATCGACCACTGTCGTTCATAATCACCATGCCTATGCTTCTTCTTCTACTGTTGACCTTTCTTCCATCAACCAACGTCTATGTTCTGGTCAGAATCTCGACTTCCTTCCCGTCGGCTGATATGCTCCTCTACTCGTCGATTATCTACCCATATTCTAGAGGTTGTCGTCTATCCTTCGGGAACTCTAGTCATCTATCTTCGACTATTTCGGTTTGGCCTAGATGCTCCTGCATTAGAGTGTTGGTCAGATTGGTAGTTTGAAAGACTGCTAGTGGAAATGAGGTAGGAATATACAAAACCTTTTGTAAAATTAAAAAAACATCAAAAAGTGGATTTTCCTTTTACATCAATTTTTGTTAAAAAATCCGTGTGCTACTTTTGTGGCAAATTTATCATGGTTAGTCACTTTTGGATGAGTTTATCTTCATTCAAGTGCATTACATGTATAGAAATTAAATTTCATTTTACCTTTAATGAATTTACAAGCATTATTATTATGGCTTACTTCTTAATACCATATCCAATGTTTACACTCGCAGTGTATTTTGAAAAGTATTGATGCTTTAAATATTATTATGCTATTTTTTACAAGGCCTTCATCATGCTTGATATAAAATTTGTTATCTTGTATCACTCTCTTTAATTTTGTAGATAAGAGCATTGAAATGTTAGTCAAGAGGTCATTGTATGTGTAGGCCTATTGGGGATATGGATGTAGACGAGTTCATTTTACCTATATCTCGCGTAAACGCCTAACAGAATCTCAAAACCAAACTTAACATCACATTTATCTCACCCTACATTGACCTTTCCCTGATTAATTATTTTCAGAAACCCTCTCATATGAATGATACTATTTAGACTCTTCTTTCCTATCCACACTATCTATCTATAATTTCCTCCACTAAAATGGGTTCAAATGGTGTATCTAAATTGTATCTTAAACATACAAAGAAGATCATTTCTATCCTAAAATTACAAATAAGAGAATGGAATAAACCCTTCTTACTTATCAAGGTACACTAATAAGAATGAAATTGTTAGTAATGACACTTTTAACCATGGTAATTACAACAAGATAGTTCTTGATATATTTAATTATAACATCACCATCACCAAGAAAACCAATCAATTCATGTTACTAATTGTTTCCACCCTAAATGATATGTTTTATGGCAACAAGTGGGGGAACTCACAGTAACTCTAGATCCGTTAGATGACAATTGATGCCCCTCATGTCGTTCAAATTATTTATAGTTCCACATGAAATTTTGAATATTGATTGGGGTCCAAGGTGTCATGTCCCCACCCCTCTACTCAGCGGAGAGGAAACGACCCAAACATGATGCTAACTAATCCAGGCAACTAAGCCCCATGAACACAATATAAAAATGCAGTGAAATAAAATACATATGCAGATGTCTAATTCATTAAACAATGGAAGTAATACATTTCATTCACATTCAAGCATTTAACATGTTCATATTGATTTATAAAACAAACAAAAATTGTAAGGATGAGATAGACAAGAATACTTAACTTAACAAAAGCTCGTCCAGCAACCAACTACATCGCTGCAACGTTCCACCCAACCATAGGCTAGTGTGCTCATCAATCTCTCAGCAGCACTAAGACCCCTGAGCTGGGAATGATTTCCACAAGGAATATGGGAGCACTAGCAGGCTCACACGTAGCCAAGGATACACAAAACTCAACCAAGCCAACACAGTTCGGTTTATCAGGATAAAAAGGAGTTGGAAAGGATGGCTACTAGGCTAGTGAGCTCAACTAAAGAGCTATGGACACCTACACCAGATCTAGCCTGAATTATAAAACATCTACACGCCCACCACAAGGAAGCATCCCCTTCTCTGCTATACAGTACCTCGGGCTATGCCTTCCCTTCCAGTGCTATTCAGGGGTTGTACAGAAGAAAGCCAACCCTCTAGCTTCTGTGAGGCTCCTGCACACACTAGGTTTGTCAAGCAAGATCATACCCCATTTCCACTCCAAAGACAGTCCAAATACCAACAACCATATACACACAACAATAACAACTCTAGGACTGAAGGGAGAACACCGCAGAGACCAAAATCGGGTATGGAAAATGGGTAAAAACAACTTAGACTGTGCGAGTCGATTTCCAGAGTCGTTTATGGCCATAACGTGGCCAAAACAACTCACAACATCCCAAAATTTGTGGAGAGGATAAAACGATCTCCCAACCTGCTTAAGATGAAGATCATAACCCCTTCCAACGTGAAGGAATTCAGACACAGACAAAAATTCGGAAAGGAGAATGTAGAACGTGAATGTCCGCCTGAGGCCAAGCTTCCTCCCGTGTGAGTGTGGAATGTCATTCTCTGCCCACATGAGGAGATGAATGCGACTTGCCTCTTTGGGGCATGCATCCGGTCAAAGGACTGGCAGTCCTGCCAGAGATGACGATTTCCCATGCATTCGTCCCCCAACGGCAATAACTACCCAAGCAACTCATGGGGAATTAATTTGGGTTGGTGAAAAAGACAAGGGAAGGTAGTTGGTTTAGATGGGTTCTCCTCTTGATATATGGATTTTTCCCAATGGCCCCAAAGGTTAAACATCCCCCCCTTATCCTTAGGAATCATGCCCCCATCTCATTATTGTTGCATTGGCATAGCTAGTTGTGGGCATTTTAATTAAATTGCATATGTACATGGTGTCCATAATTATAATGTGCCTGTCTAGCACAAAATACCATCGGCATTGATTATAATCGCCGAAACATAAAACAATAAATCAATGGTGGGGATTTTGCCTTTAGCTCCTCACCACGATTAATTACAATATATACATCATATACATTTTAATGCAAACGGGCTCAAAACCGGGGTGTTACACAAGGATTAAGATATCATGGTAGTTGAAGCAAAAAATGAATGGTCCAGATCAATTAAAGCCTTTTTTGGCTTATCAACTCATTAGTGGTGCTTTGTGCTTTTGTGTTATGAAGGAAAATATTTCCTCTTCCACCCTTTGAAAAATTTGTTCTTATGCAATCTAGGAAACACATATCCACAAGCAAAAATTTAATAAAATTTTGAAATTCACATATTTCAATGCCCTTGTATGCAAATGAAAGATATTTAATAATATAGACCTTGATCTGTTGGTTTTATCGTCACCTTCAATTAGTGCATCCATCAATAAAGAATTACCAAAAATATAGTTGAAGGAAGGAACTTCATCATCTAAGCAAATGCCTAGGATCTCACTTCAATAATTCTCTCCCATTTATTTAGAGCACAATATATATGAGTCCATCCTTTCAAGCCTTAGCTTAAGAACCTAACAACAACAATAGATATTAAAATATTACCATCGGGATTTAGGGTTATGTTTAGTACTCAAAATACCACCTCTTGTGTGCTTTTAGGTGTAACATCTTCATGCATGTTAACCCCCATTTTGCATGGGTGCCCACACATGATTTTATCACATTTCCAACAAGGTGTTATATGTTGAGGGAGATTTGGATGGCCTAGTATTAATGCTTGTGGAGGCTTGTTATCATGGAGCATTCTTGATTCTTGACACATAAATGGCATCATAGCACTTTTGGGTATAATCTTTGGTTGAGTGCCTTCCGTGTTTCTCTCTTGTGGCATGTGTGTTGGCATTATAGTGGCTTGTTGAAGGGGTCATCCCCTTCCTCATAGGTTGGTTACCTATTGTGGACACTTGTTCTTGAGTCGGATACTCCTATTTTTTATTGATGGTCTCCTTGGTTCATGGATTGATGAGTTGACATGGAGGTTGGGATTTTGTTGTTATGTGGGCATTCATTACACATGTTTGAGGTTGTTTCCCCACTTGATGGAGTTTTGCATATAGATATATTTTTTGGTGAAGGTTTGACTCCTTGATGTATGAAAAGAACCTCATGCAATTATTGATTTATTCTACATTCATCGGTTTCCCCTTGATGAGTGCCCACCCTTTGTAGGGTCGTTTACACACTCACATAGGCTATTTTTATGCGACGCTTTTGGAGGGGCATCCTAGCTTAGAGAGAAATATCTTTTGACATAGCACCCAAAATTGAGCGATATCAACCCCATCAATTGTAGAGTGGCCACGAGATTTCAAAAACTTGGTTATAATAGAAAATCCAATAAATATTTAAGAAGTTAGCATTTCCAAAACTGCATTTGAAGAGCCTCACTATAATTTTCTTGCACGTGCCTTTTGAATCCTTTTCATGAGAGTTCAACTTATTTGAGGAAGTTCTCTACCTTTTGATATATTTTTCTTGGAGCGCTACTTTTGGAGAGCCTTTCGAGGCTAGGTTTGACTTCTTGTCATCGTTCACCCTCATTTGATGGATACACACCTTTCTTGGGCCTTTCATCTCTTGGATATTGTACTTGTGTTTTTTACCACCATGTTTCATGGATGTTGTTAGAGTTTGGTAGGGTTTGTTGGAGTATTTTTATTTGTTTACTTCATCTTAGGCCAGATCTATGGTTTTAGCCTAGTTTATTCACATTTTTTTGTAAAATGAGAGAGAGTTACAACCTATATAAGGGTTTTCTCTCTCATTCATTTCTCATGTTTGGATTCGGGGAGAAACTCCCTAAGACTTAATGAAATATCTCTTGTTGTTTATGGATGGTTGATGCTAGCATTATGATGAGGAAATCTTGTTAATGCTATGATGTATTTTTTGGATCAACAACAGTTTATTGCTTGGGATGATTTAGAACTGAGATATTTACTTTCAAGGTTAAATATATTTGGTTTATGGTTGAATATGTGGTGTATTTTCAACTCTTGACTATATGTCATAGAATTCCATGCTTGATTGCACTGAGAGTAGTGAGGTGTTCTACATCCTAGTATGGGGGAGATGGTGCCACATAACATGGGTAAAACTGATATGGAAACTGTAATATACATCATAAAAGAATAACATGTTGGATCATAAAATAAAATAAAATAAAAACCAACAAATATCCATTTTAAACTTGAATATATCAAACACTGAGAGGGATCCAATTTCTTGTGGTGTAAATTTTTATATCTTAAGTTTTTTATACATCAAGAAAAAAAATTCCACCTCAAGAAATTGGATCCCTCTCAATGCTTTATAGATCCACGTTTGATATGGATTTATACTGGTGAATAGCATTCCCAAGTTAGTGTTCAAGATGCCACTCTAGTTATTCCCTTTGTAGATATTAGGATACAAATGACCTTTTGTGGACATGGTAGGAATTGGCTCCCGAACTGTAGTTATCATTGAATGTTAGTAATCTCTTCAGTACTATCCTTGATTGAATCCATTCCCATTCACCCATTTGATAAGACATAATTGGTCTCCAATCCCTTCATCACCATTATCTTTTACTTTCATTAAAATACCTTATTTTGCAAGGGTTTCTCTTCAAACTCACCTTGTGATTCAGTATTAAACCCTATAAATCCTATTTAGGGACTCCTCCATTGAGCTAGAGAAGATCTAGCCTAAAGAAAAGAAGAGGATTGGTGAGGTAATAATAGACTCCCTCTCTTTTTATCTATAAGCCATAATTGGTTTTAGGATTTTCAATGTCAAGATGTTGGTTTGTGTGGTAACATTTTGGCATCATTTTTGGGGATAAATCCATTTCCCAAATTTGTAGTCTTATTACCCTTTATGGAATTTTTAAAGACTTGTTATTTTAGAGTGAAGCAAGTAACATGGTGAAGGAATTGAAGATTCACCTTGACGAGGGCCACATTTTGGTAAAGATACGAAGAAATATGACATCTTGGGAGTTCCACGAGGTCTATCCTCTCTTGATGTAAAGAGAATTCCAAGGTATCCAAATAATATCCCTCCAAAATGGGAAGACCATGTTTTAAATTTTCATGGGGATCATATTCATTAATCTCCTCATTATCTTATTTCATTTATGGATTCTATGTCAAATATCAAGGTTGTGCATGCATAAAGATGTTTTGATGAAGATATTTGCATTTTCTTTGCAAGGGGGTGCAAAATTCTAGGTTAAGAAGACATGTAGAAAGGTTTCCTCTATTGCGAATTTGTTTCAAGCATTTCATGAGGGATGAGATGTTAGTTTGTGTGATAAATATGTTGACACTACATCTCGTGAATAAGTTTTTAGTTGATTGGTTCAACTTCCAACTATTTCGTTTCAACCTCTAGTTGTGTTTTCATCAATTATGTGGGAAACCAGATATAAGGAGACATGAGTTTTGGTAGCCCTTGGTTTGTGGGGTTGTTAAATTATTATGCCCGATTGTGTTAGGATTTGGATTGAAAATATGCCATAAGGACAACTAAAATCCCATTGAGCATTAGCTAAAATAGGAGGATGATGACAATGGACTAAGGTAAGACAAGGAAGACATTGTCATTAGTTAATTACTCCTAGTACCCGTTTTTTTGGAGGATGAAACTTTTATGTTATAGAATCTACCTACATCATATGCATGTCTTTTGTCTAAATAATCCATTTTAGAGAACCATAAAACATGGGGGGGATTAATATTCTTAGAATTTTTTTAGGGGTTTCCTTTTTTAAGATAGATTTTGCTACTAAAGAGTATTGAGAAAAGTAGTGTAGTCTCTATGTATTCAAGACTTCCTCTAGGCACTACAAGAAAAAACACCTTCTAGCAGAGGTTTTTACAAAGGCTTTTAGTGTTACAAGATTTGGAAAAAATTTCAAAAAAACCTCCACTGAAACCTATGCCATTGGTAGCAAAGGTTTTGACAAATGTTATAACTTAAAAAACTAGGTGGGCGAAGGTTATAGAGAAGGTTTTTTAATCACTGTGCATTATAGAATAAGGCACACCCGTGCTCTAAGGATATATTGGTTCTCTAAGCCCATTTTTATCCGATGCACCAACATCTAAAATATAAGCATCGATGCACCTGTTTCTAGAATATAAGAATTGGTTCAAATATTTCTAAAATATAAGCACCGATGAGTCAATTTCTAAAATATATTCATTGGTGCACCAATTTCTAAGATATAAGCATTGGGCTGTAAAGAGAAGAATTTGTGTGCCTATTCTTCAAAAAAGCATTGATTAAATCATACCTAAAACATGAGCACTGGTGCACAAACACCAATGTTAGTGCTCCATAATAAAAAATGGATCATTGTGCACCCAAACCAAAGTGAAGCACTTATGTCAACATTCTAAGGTTAAAAGGAGCATTATTGTTACAATGATAAAATATAGTGTTGGTTATATAAAAAAAATCAATTATTTATTTATTATTAAAAATTATTTGTAATTAATAATTTATTAATATTTTTAGTCATTTTTACAATTAATTTGTTTTGTATAAAATAATTTTCATGTCTACTTAATTTTCATCCATTGAATTTAACCAATAAATACATGATTATTAAAATGTAGTGATAACCTAACTTTTATTTTATATAGTTCAAGTATTATTTCTTATTCTTTTTTCTTAAGCTGGTAGGATCTTTGTTCTATCAATATATATGAAATAAAAAAGTATATACAATAAAAAAAAGAATGGGTCTACCTGAAATAATTGCAACCCAAAAATTGAACATGAGTTTAGTTGTAGCAACTCTGTTTATACTCCTTATACTACTAGAAATGTTTAGAGTGAGATTAATTACATCATAAAATTTTTGTGGACATGGTTGTTCAAAAAGTCAAAAAAATTGAATAATAAAACCTGTCTCTACTTTTTTGTTTCATCATCCTTGGTTGAATTGTTTGCCTAGAGCCTGGCTCACTTGAGCATGTTGCTAGTCTTCAGAAGGAATATATCTTCCTGTAATGTCTTTGAAAATGCAGTTTAACTTTCTTTCCTCTTTTGTGCCTAATATAGCTTTGGTAAGAACATCTTTAACTTTCCACTTGAGAGATATTGTTAAAAAAAAATGTTTATCTTTCCCTAGTGTTTCCGGTTTTGGACATACCCTTCCATGTTCTCCATTATCTCCTCTTCACAAGTGAAATTATGGTCTAGTTGGATATCCTCCTCAAGCTCTTCAATCCTCCTCTGAATGTGAATTGGAGTGAGGCAGAGATAATGGGAGTGGTTGAGCTCAATATCTTGCTTAACTCTATAGTTGGAGACAAGGGCCTTTCCCCTTCGAGGGTCACAAGAGAGAGGAGTTCAAGGCATGGTGAAGGTAGCCAAACACGAGGAGAGGTAAAGTATAGATCTGGGGGTATGTCTATTCACCAAGGGGAGAGGAGACTCTCTCCAATAGAGCCAGATGAGAGGTACAAAGGCAAACAAAACCTTGGTAAGGAGATATTTTTTCTCAAAAGGTTAACCAAAGAGGAAAAAGAAACAATAGAGTCTCTAAAAAACCAATATTGTAAGAGGGATGGGGGGTTTAATTACAACATAAGCCCATAAAAACCAAAGAGAAGCAAGTCCTTGATAGTACGTGGGCATTAAAATTTTGCAGTGCAAGTTGACAAGCAACGTGTTCATAACTGGAGCTTTTTTCACTTTATGATGTCGTTGAATGGTGCTATAATAACTGAAATATTCAAAGTTCCCAGCCACGATGTTTGTTGAAACATTTCCCTAGGAGAATTCGAGCTTGTTCTTTCTATTGAGCCAGTGAGGAAAGTAATTACAGTCATACCCTTCTTCTTGAAGCGAAGTAGTTTCCATAATTCGCTGAGATGACAAACCAGATAGACAATCCATCACATACTCCAAGTGAGGCAAGGGAGGACATTACTACAGAATGTTCATTTCTTGAGCATGGCATGGAGGCCCATTTTTCAAGAGGAGTACAAAGAGTTGTCTAGGGTCTTGTCCTCTCCTTGAGACATGACACATGAAGGCTCATTCCTCTTGTTGCTGACAATCACCCAGTTTAGGGTCTTATTATTTTTTATTAATGAATCTACGATTTACATTTTAAAAAATGAAAATACTTGTATAATATTTTTTTTAATTATAAATTTGATTATTTCAAATAAAACATTGTACTTGGAAGCATATGAAATAATACATTAGAAAAAATCAGAGTAATAATATTATGAAAATGTACAATAACTAATATTGAAATGTTAAGCATTACTGTGTAGTAATGGTAGTGAAACCATCCATACAAACCCATGGTGAGTGTCAAACCACTCAATACTCTTAATAAATTGATCCCGTGTAAATACAAAATCACTCAATTATTACATGGAAAATGTTTGATGGAAACTCTCCAAAACTACTTTTCCAATAGAAACAAAAGTGGAGATTTGATGCTCTCAAATAAAGGAAGAGCACTAATAGCTTTGGTGCTCCAAAACAAAAGTGGAGCATTGGTTCTCTTAGACAAAAGGGTAGCACATGTGCTCCAATAACACCAAGAATAACTCCATGTAGGTTAAATAAACTAATGAACTTTCACATAAAGAGATGTGAAAACCCTTTTGGATATGCACCAATGTTGCAAAAAGTGTGCTAATTTCTTGGTTGAGCTTTCCCCTCATTTTGTATCCGTATTCGTTGATGTAAAACCTTAAAACAAATCCATAATTAGCCTGGAAATAAAGGGAAAACCCTCAAATGAACTAAAAAATAACAAAAAATAACAAAAAAATAACAACTAATAAATAAAGAACAATATTGAGAAATAAAAAATAACATGAAGATAATCACTAATGGGGATATGCTACCATGTTACTAAAAAATCTACCCATTTCTGGGTTGAACTTGCCCATCAATTTCTAGCCATTTATGTTGATGTAAAACCTAAAATAAATCCACCATTGACTTGCAAAATAAAGACAAAACCCTCAAACTTGCTAATATATATATACCCACACACACACAAAAACTAATTAAAAAACTACGAACAACAATGATAGATGGAAATGAATATAAATAAAATCAATAAGAATAAAATAATGAAGAGGGAAACCCTGATGTGTTAGCTAAAGTGGTTGAGAGTTGTGAGTTGTAAGCAGAAGGTCTCAGGGCCAAATCCTCAGGTGGCTATGCATAGACATATATGGGCCTCACTTGATGTTCCCACCGAGCTAGGCTCTGTAATTAGAGTCAGTGGGGTGCGGCCCCTTTAGATGGTCCCCCTTTGAGTTCTTCCCTTAGACATAGAAACTCCTCTCCAGGGGTTGTGAACTGCATTGAAAAAAATTAATGAAGAGGGAAAAAATGGTTACTTGGCTGTAATACTCTTTATATTTCCTTGCATTCATGGTTATTTATATTGCATTCTCATGTAGAGACACTTCCTCTTCCTCTTCTCTCATGTGAAATTAATAAATGAAACAAACCCTCACTTCTAATTATTTAAAGAGTCATCTTTAGGTTTTTCCCTCTTCTTTTAATAATTTAAAAAATGTGAATTATTGTTCGGTGGTTTGGCATATTATGAGCATTGGTTCTGCGAAACTTCAAAAAAGAGCACTAGTATGCCAAAACCTAAAAAAAGAGCATCGGTGCACATGTATCTAAAATACGAGCATTGATGTGCATATATCTCAAAAAGGAGCACCGGTGCATCAAAAAATAAAAAAAGGAGCTTCGGTGTGCCTATACCATAAGATGAGCTTTGATGTGTCATTGTCAACTAGGAGCACCCCATTATTTGTTTGGGATATTGGCTCTCCAGTGCACATGGGTCATAGTGCATTAGGGATCCTAAACCAATGTGAAGCATTGGTGCACCATGACCAAAGAGGAGCACTGATGCATTTTTTACTTAGTGTGCATCAGTATCAAAGTAACAGTGTGCTTAGACCAATTTGGAGCATTGATGCATCTAGCCCAAACTGGAGCACCAATATATATTTTGACATGTTTCTTTGGTATGCTTGTAGCCATAGAGCACTAATGCGTTTGATACTAAATCGCACCAGTCTGCCATAATGGTCTATGTGCACCAACAAAAAAAATATGTTAAAACCTCTTCTTGCTTTCCTCTGCTAGCAACCTTTGCTATAAACGAAGAAGGTAAATTTTTTTGGAGTGGTTCCGTAAAAACCCTTACTATATGTTGTTTTCCTGGTAGTGAGGCTTGTTCAAAGACACTTTTAGAAATAAACAAAGCTAACTTCTACAATATTAGAGCTTGCTCAAGGGCTTCTTTTCAGATATATAGTATGTTTATGTTAATTCCAGTATAAATGTTGAAGACTTTTGGGCTTGGCTTTAAGAGTAGTATGGAATGGAGATGCATAAATTCATAGATGATACGTTTAATTTAAAACATGGATGATAAGATCAATTTGGTTTGTAATTTAACAAAGTATTATAGTAATTTAGATTGTAACCAACATAGATTCTAGATTCATTTTTTTTATTCTTTATTGTTATGTGTTTTATTTTTTGATTTTATCATCATCTTTATTATTATTACATGATAGTAATTTTGATCCATTCCTTATTTTAATTATTATTATTATGTTACTATCATTTTTATTCATTCTTAGGGATTGTGAGTAGGTGGTAATTTAAGATAAGTTTGAAGCAATATTGACAATTTAGTATTAAAGCTGAACATAATGCTTAAATTTACAAAATTGTATAATCCTTCAATCTATCGACATAGATAGAGGCTTATATTGGCTATAAAGGAGGTATAAATATTATATCCATTGAATCACAATCACACTAATAAGTACAAGTTTGAAGAAATATTGATCCTTTACATCATGTGAATTGAACATAAATAGATATAGGACCTTAATTTTGTCATAATGACACTAATTAGAAACATATCTTCTCGACTTCCATGAAAACTATGTTGAATTGGTTTTGTGAGGAGAAAGATACAGAAAGAAAGTGATTCAAAACAAGATACAACTCATTATCTCTTGTCTTTGCACACATGTAACTTACATTATATACAAGTATGATATACACTTAACAATATGGGTTTGTTGTTAAACACTAAATGTAGCTAAATGCACTAAGAATTGGTTATTTTTCATTCACTTATAATAACAAGAAGGGTAGGGTAAGTCAATACCTCTTGGGAAAGAGGTTGAACTCTACAAATTAGGGTTAGTCATAGGGTTATCACCTAGTCTCATGTATGGAATTAAGGCTAGGTGCTACTTGAAACCACATGACTCCTTTGTTATAGCCTTAGCAATGACAACATGGGATCATGGGTTGTTTTGCAAATACTGTCTAGGTTAAAATCACCTCTTTTGGCCTTGTGGTATGACTTAAAAATGCTTATAATTGGCTAAGAGCTCATTGCTTGGATGTAAGGAAGTAGATTAATGGATCACCAATGGATTATTTCAGATGGCCAGGTTTTGTTTACGTACGATGATATTGTTGCATGTTAGGACCTTAAAATTATATCAAAATAAACTAGATTAATAACTTTAAGTTTTTAAAACATTTTCATACTTTGATGAAAAAAATATATAAAAAAAATACAAATTAATAAAAATAATTTACAAAACACTAATAAGACACGTTAATAAAAGGAATTTCATTTTTCATTTCTCATTTTCCCCACGTTAATAAAATGGATTTCTTATTTCATTTTTCCCATTTGAGTGGAGTACATAGAAACAATCTCACTCCTAGTTACCTATATTTCTTTATAAGCATGATTGTTTCACCACATCAAATAGACACATTGGGATGGCAACATCAAGTTGCACGGATATAATAAGCACGACTATAATTGTTCTGATGGGTGGAATCTTGAATTGTTTTTAGTGGGAAAAAATGTAGTTAACAAACATGGTTAATCATGGTTATGGATGATTTCATGTGTGCAAAAATTAAGTTTAAAGGAAAATATATAAATAATATTTATATATAGGAATTTTGTGAATTTTATTTAGTATTTTAAATTAGCTTAAATTCTAAAAATTGGTACAAATTTTGGGAAGTTATTATTAATTATTTGGAATTATACAATATTTAAGGAGAAACAATTAAGCATTTTTGCTAGTGTCTTTCGAATTGTAAATATGTTTGAGTACAATTGTGTGAAGGGAAAGTGCACAATCCCTAGATAGTTTTTGGATATTTCTACTTCTAGTATTGCTACATGATATTTTGATAGCACTGCATAGGATGGTAGATGTGCAGCTTGTATACTTTTAATTATAAACAATGCACATTCCTTAGAATGAAAATGAATTGTCGTTTGGCACCAATACCAAGGCATAATTGCTATGTCTTTAGTGGTTAGTAAAAATTGCAGCTACTTTTGGCATTGTTCGCATAAAGATATATGGAGGTTCATAGGTTGTGGTTAATTGGGCTAAGAAACTTTACAATCTGCACGTTTAGTGCTCCATCACTGGTGCTAAAGAATAGAGCTTCTCTTGGATTCCTTTTATGACTGGTCTATTGATTATATCTATAGGGAACTAAGTGGTAGATTCATTATCAAAAGAGGTTATTGATGAAGATGAAGGCTTCCTCATTTGGGAAGAATGGCTTGATGGTGAGGCGACTTTAGTGGATGTGATTTCCTTTCATCTGATCGGCTAAGCTCTTATTTCAGATTAAATCGAACTTCAACATTTTTGGTACTCTTTGGAATTGCTAGATTTTTGGCCACATCTTAATTCATGACACATAGTATTTTATGTAGTGTTTTGAAATGTTTTTTATGTTACTCTCAACACATGGCTTGATATTTGTAATGAGTGGGATTTCATGAAAGTATTGTAGCCTTAAGCTTGCATAGATCGAACATGTTTGGAAATGTACTTTTTGATTCTTAATTGAATAACAAAAATACAGGTTTTTTTATTTGAAAATTTAATTATTGATAACTTTAATATCAAAATAATATTGTTGTAATTGAATTTTAAATAGATATCTATAATATATCAAGGTGGTAAAGAATTCATTAGAAAAAAGTATAGAATCAATGGAAAGAGTATCTTATAAACACTTAGGGTTACATTTTGGTTTTAAATTCTTTGTTATGATAGAGATCTTCTTAATTTTCTATCATATAGTGAGTTAGTTAAAACCTTTTCTCTTAATTTTTTTAACTTAAAATACAATTTTAAAACAAACCAAATAATTATTTAAAATCTTTTCTTTCCAAAGTTTTTGAACATAAAATACAATTTAAAATAAACCAAATGATATTAAAAAAAAATACAATTTTAAAACAAAGCAGATAATTATTTAATGGTTATAATTGCAACAAACTATTTTATAACTTTTATCCAAATAACCTTTATCCAAGCTTCACCGCCATCTAGATCCAGCTGTGCACTCATGCTGTTTATTTTCATGTATGCTACCGATCATAGTTCCTCTGCACGGTGGCCACGGCAGCTTCGTTCTCATAGCAATCATACAGCAATCATACACAGAGTCAGTAAAATAGAATTGAAGCAATGCTGAATATGAACATAACGGTCTGTCCCCATCGTGGAGCAATCTCAACCTAAAGTTTTGAGAATCAGGATCGAGGTTCGAACCTTGTTCACTTCCTCTATGGAGCTGGCACCACGGTCTGTCTTCATGGTGGAGAAAAATCTCAACCTAAAGTTATGAGAATCAAGATCGATGTTCCAACTTCGTTCAATTTTATCAGTGTTTTTTTTTGGAAAATGTAACCATGACTGTAATAAGTCTTATTAACGTCCCCTGGTACAGCATGAGTGGACCTAACGGTTAAGAGCATGTGTTTCCTCTTAAAAAGTTATATGTTCAAATCCAGAGGAGTAGTGTATGTAAACGGCTTCTATAGGTTTGGTGGTGATCTTAAAAATAGATTATTATTATTATTATAAAATACCCAAAAAACTTTTATGGAGTTGTCCATAAAAATGATTTGAGAATGGTGGTAAATTTTAAGCCCCCAGAACTAGGGATGTGCCCATTTCCCGAGGTTGGTGCAGGGTGGAATCTCGTGAGGGTGATTTCTCATTGCAGTCACTTGCTTGTGGAGATATTGGAATCTCGTGAGGGTGATTTCTCGATTGCAGTCACTTGCTTGTGGAGATATCGGCCTGCTGCGTGATACTCTGTGTAGAAAGTGAGGGAGTTGACTCGATATGATAGGGTCATGATATATCGGACACAGGTAAGTTCTTGCATAAAGCATGCATCCATACTTGGAGCCCCATCTTAGGTTGCATTACCTTGCGACCGAAATCCCTCAAGCTTTTCATGTGTTGCTTGTGAATTTCTACTCCAATAATCCGGTCTTCCTCTGTCATAATTCAATTGGCTAATTGGAAAAAAAAACTAGTCTTCACTTTTAATTTAATTGATTAAAGAGAATGTCTGAGAATTAGGGAGCTAATCTGGTGGGGACATGGAGTGAGGTAGTGGCACCCTTAGGAGCTAATCTGATGGGGACATGGAGTGAGGTCCTAGCATAGGCAGCCAAGGATTTGACCCACGGACCTTCTACTAGCATAAACAACTTTCAACCACTTGAACAACCGTTCTACATTAATACCTATATTTATTAGAAATAAAAATCTTAAATTTTTAACCATCAAATATTTTAAAAATTATATATATATATATTTGGAAAATTTTAATCTTTAATTATAAAATTTAGAATTGATCATTTTTGGAAAATATTTCAAAAATCAACCCAGAGTAAAGTTATGCCAAACTTGATCTTGCCAGCTCGCAAATATTTTTTAGAATTTTTTACACAATTATTTTAAATATTTTTCATGGATTATTTGTTTATAATCTAATTATAATGTTGGCGAATTTGTGCCATAAAAGAAAACATTTACATGGAAAGGAAATTGAAATTGAGATGGAGAAATCATTGATTATAACAATGATTTGGATTGATTATTATATAGGAAAATATACGTAAGGAAAGAAGACTCAAATGAAAAAATCATTCATCATAACACTATTATAGAGTCATTTTAAATTCGGATTTATAAGCATTTATGTGTGTTAGCATAACTTGATTAAAGTGAGAGGATCTCCCCCATACTTAGTTGGAGAGCACCTGGCTTCTCTCGATGCAATCAATGATTTAGATTATCATATATGCAACATTTTGTAATGTTGAATGTGTAAAATGATTTTTTTAAATTGTTTTCCATAAATGGCTTATCATTTCTTGACCACTCCACTAAAATACAATGTTGATTTATTGTAATGAGAATATACTTTCTTTTGATTATGATGAGAATATACTTTCTTCATAATATTTTATAATATCCCTCTTATTAACATAATAATTGATTGGTTGTAATGCAAAAATATTATCTTCATAAAGTACACTTCCTTGGGTCAAGTGGCAGAAGCTAGCCAAGCCTAAAGGACTAGACACATGGAGACTAAAAAATGTATTTATATTCTCAAGGGCCTTGGCCACAAAGTGTGTGTGGAGGCTCATCAATAGTGTAAGACTCAGGTGTTAGGTAGTAATTTTGAAGAACATTTATTCAAAGGGAGTGGAGCGTTGAATTAGAAGACCAAGGAAAACATTCACAATGTTTCAGTTTTTTGGAAAGCTCTAGTGCTAGAATTCTTGGTGATTGTGGATGGACTGGCATGGAAAATTGGTGACAAAACAAAAGTTCATTTGGACGAAGATCCCTGGGTAGGAAGTAGGCAATCCCACACTCTACTTTTCACATACTCTAGAGGCTCAAAGAACAGGGATATCATAAACTATATTGGGTCGCACATCCACTTAATACAAACATTTGGGGACAAAGTGGCAAACGACAGATTATCTGGGTTTTGGAGGTGAGGATGCACAGACTTGGTTTTCCTTTGTTTCAAAATTAAAATATTGTCATATTAGAATTACAAACCATAGTGATTTTGTGGTTTGGATAAAAACGCCCACAAGGAACTACACTCCCAAGGTTGGCTATGAGATATTAAGAGTTGAAGATAACCACATTGAATCTGTGTGTTGGTGGAAAAGTGTTTGGAGATTTAACTGTCCTTCAATGACAAAGATATTTATATGGTGTCTTTTGAATAATAAAGTTTTGGCTTGGGATTGGATGCAAAAGAAATCCATTCACGAACCAAGCAAATGTCCACTATGATGTCTGAATGATGAAACAAATGTTCATCTAATTATGGAATGTCCATACATGATTCAAGTTTAGAAGAAATTGCAACTATAACATTCATTAGTAATGTATGGAGGGGACAAAGTATAGAAGAAGGATTTCCAGAGGCGCTGTGACAATTGATAGGTTCGTGATTATAGATCTCTACCTCTACTTATTGCCCGAGGAGTTTGGTTAGCATGAAACAAACCCATGTTTGAAGAAAAAACTAGCATACCTTTCCTATGTGCTACACAAAGTTTAAATATTATGAGCTCTTTCCCATAGAAAAAGCAGGAATATAGAGCTAGACAGGTGAAAGCGAAAGATATTGATAAGACTAGCCCTTGGGCTTATTTCGATGGGGCAACTCAAGGAGATCCAAGTCTAGGTAGGGCAGGAGGCATTTTGTTTATTAATGAAGATCACTGTTGCAAATTCGAAGCTGGTCTTGGTTTTCGGACAAACAATTATGCTAAGGTAACGTCTCTCAAACTTCTATTATTAGTGGAGGTGGAGAAAGGACTAAAAGATCTATATGTTTATGATGACTCTTTGAACGTGATCCGATGGATAAAAAAGTCCAACAAATTTGCCAAAATCTTCTTATACTTACTGGTTTGGAGGAAGAGTGGAGGAATTGCTCACATTTCTCTAACTTATCCTTGGAATATATGTATAGGTAAATGAATGCTCATACAAATTGGCTTTCAAAGAGTGGTGTTCAACTTTAGATAGGACAATGACACATTATAGAGGGGAGGGAGAAAGAAAGTTTTGAATATCACCAACCTCTTTCCTCGAGCTTTAAAATTTTTGGCTCACTCTTACGTTTAGGTGGACACTTTGTTTTTAGACAAATCATTTGCTTATTAAGGCCCTTGTAGTGCAATGATAGAATTCTTTTAATAGTTTTTGCTTACTAAGTTCTATTGTGATGTATTGATGGACTTTTCTTTGTTCAAAGTTTTTGGAATTAGTGTTAAGAGATAAAAAATAATATATTTTTGTTATATGAGATTTTTTACCATTTGGATTGTTGTAAAAGCACTTAAAAGAATTGAGTTTTGTGATGTTATATAAAATAAATTTATGTCTTTTCTCGGTAGGGAAAAATAAAAAACGCAGAACGATTGACCATAATTGATTGGTTGTGATAAGAATATATATTTTTTCATAGTAATCTACAAAATATATGTTTCAAACTTCGTGAAAGACATGGGAATATCATATTGCTTGCGATAACAATATATTTTTTCGTAGTAGTCTACAAAATCTCTGTTTCACACATCCTCAATCCATGGATGGTTTGAAACCTGACAGACTCGCCTTTAAGACAATTCTGTCTGGTGAATAAGGCTTGCCTTATATCGATGGGATGGAAATGTTGTCATGTTCAAATTCAAAAATTTGAAATAATCGTTTACCTCCAAAATCATTTTTAAATTTGAAATCGTTTTATTCTCATAATACATGGTTCTCCTTGCTCTGAAACACTCCTGCTACCTTCAAACCTGCAGCAATCCTCCCCTATAGGATGTTGCTCCCTCCACTAGATGATTCTGAAATTTTGTTTGCATCAGATCGCTGATAAACACTAAGATAAATCAGACACAATGCAGACATGTTTTTGTATCCAAGAAACATTCCTTTGTGTTGTTCGAATCTCTGAGGCAGACGAGAAATCAGAATACCTGCGAGAGGTCTCCTGCCAGCAACATACGATATACAAATTTCTTGAAGTCTTCTGCAGAAGCTTTTGGTTTTTGTTGATCTGGATTCTGCTTTGAGGCCCTATCTGTTAGCATAAACTTCCAATTCTGAACAATTGCGGAATAAAACTCTGAAACAGAATCAAAATAGCAATACCAATAGATCATACCTCCAGCCATTGATGCTACTTGTCTTGCTGTAGAAGATTTCCCTGTTCCACAAAAACTTTAGCTTCTTGTACGGTTCTTCCAAGCTCTGCAACCTCTTTCTTGATGGTGTAAAACTGAAGGGGATTGAGTTGGTGAGCTTGGGGACCAACAGGGGTTTTAAATAGCCAAGCTTCCATCAAGCTTCTGTAGGCTATGTGTCAAATG
>LPNX010280015.1:530910-559190 GCA_001517045.1 Pseudotsuga menziesii
TTGAATCTAATGACATAAAAATTGCCTGTGGGCTAAATTTTTAATTCAAGCAGATTCAAATATTCTTTATGATAAAACTATTAATTCATAATTCTTGTGGGTAAGTTATGAATAATTCAATATTTTATCCTAATTAATTACATAAATATAATAAAAATTCCCGTGGGATAAAATTTATTATTTTTAGTATAATTAATTACAATTAATGCCTAAAATTTATTTATAATATTAATTAATTAGAGATGATGTGGCTATTCTCTAATTAAATATCATTAAGATCTATTAGACATTATTGTTGTTCACTGTAACAAAACAAGCTTCAAATGAACAGATCTGAATGAGGGCAAGCTAAGAAATTCTGGAATATAAAATCCATTATTTTCATATAAAATAGATATTCAAAAATACCATATTATTTGTCTAAAGCATCTTCCCTCAGCTAAGCCATAACATAAATATAGCCATCCGAAATCCAAAATTTACCATAAAATTGTACAGTAAAATTTATAAAAGATTATAACCACCATTAAATTGAGCAAAGGAGCTATCAGAGGTTTCCCTTCAGGTATGGTTTATCATTGTTTTTACCCATAAGTTATAATCTTCTTTGTTTGAGTGGCCAAATGTTCGAACCCTGAAAAATTCAATGATAACTATCATGCAGTGTGTTTATTTATATTTATCTAAGTAAGATGTATGCCATTCATATTCATTATGTGGCATTACTGTGAACCTTCCATACTTCTGGCATATATCTGAAAGAGTTTTAGGTTGCATTGAGTACTATTGAAAAGCAGAAAATCGTGTACTTTGCAATAATCTACTGTATACAAAGACTTTTAGATAAATTAGTAAAAATTAAAAGCCCGTCCAAAGCAAAGTATACAAATTTTGTGCTACAGTAAACTTTATCTGGTTAATTTTATCCCTTTCCCAGATCTGATTCCTAATAGTAAGCCAAGTGCTCTAGATCCAGGGTGAGGGATATGAAGCCAAAATAAGCCAAAAGGAGCAAATCTTCAATAGAATGCAAGCACATGCACTTCTTATTCAACAAAAACAAACTTCTTATTCAAATCAAAACACTCACAACTCTTAATCCGAAGAAAATTTCCCAGTTAGTTTGAGGTCGAAACGGATCAAGATGCACCAAAGATTTAATATCAGAATAATTGCTTTAAACTAGTAAAATCAAACCAGTAAAACAAATAACCGAGATTAATATTTTTGTTTCAAAATAAGAAAACAATTGGAATCGGTGTAATCCATCGATTTAGCTATTTCTGCACAGGAAACACGCCTACAACAAAAAAAAACATTTATTGCCACATCTACAAGAATTACGGCCGCTGAAAGGAATGAAACGCATTCATAAAGCTAAGGTTTATAAATTAAGTTGCAAGTAGTAATGCTTAATCAGCCTGCAATAACCTGCAATTTGATATATATATATATATATATATATATATATATTATAGACAAGGCAACATTTCCGTTCAGACGCAATTAAATTTAATAACCCTAAAAAGCCAATCCACGGATCTATCGGCCATGGAAAGAAACGACTACACGAAAAAGGGTAAAATGCTACAAAGAAGGTATAAATGCAGTCTGCAATGCAAGTCTTTCAAGATTCATTACAGAAGAGTGTAAACGAAGTGAAAACCTTTCTATAGGTAAAAGACTGAAAAAACAAATGCATATCTCCACGACCCATTTACTATTAACTGAGAAAGAGAATCACGACAACCCTAACAAGTAAGAGAAAGATCACAGCAGCAGCGAAACCCTACAGTGGCAATTATAAACAGAACACCAAGGCAGAGATAATGGGCTCTGATACCAACTGTTAGCATAAACTTCCAATTCTGAACAATTGCGGAATAAAACTCTGAAACAGAATCAAAATAGCAATACCAATAGATCATACCTCCAGCCATTGATGCTACTTGTCTTGTTGTAGAAGATTTCCCTGTTCCACAAAAACTTTAGCTTCCTGTATGGTTCTTCCAAGCTCTGCTTCCTCTTTCTTGATGGTGTAAAACTGAAGGGGATTGAGTTGGTGAGCTTGGGGACCAACAGGGGTTTTAAATAGCCAAGCTTCCATCAAGCTTCTGTAGGCTATGTGTCAAATGTTCCACAAATTTAGGTGATGGACCACTCCAAAAGCTTCCAGCAAGAAAACGGTTGCCAAACTAAATGAACTGTCGGCAGTTTTGAGGAGCCGCTCAATGGATGCGGATGATGAACCGTCGGCCCACTGAATGGATGCGGATGATGAACCGTCGGCCCGCTGAATGGATGCGGATGATGAACTGTCGGCCCGCTGAATGGATGCGGCTGCGGGAGCTTACACTATCACCAGGAGTAACGGTTAGTCCACTTGTTTTTATATTCCCAGAGGTGCGGTTACACCATGTGGAGGCTATACGGAAGGTTTGCAATTACACCAAAACCTACAGATGTTGATGAACATTTGAAACCCAGCACAAGGCCCTATCACCAGGAGTGGCGGCTAGTCCACTTATTTTTATATTTCCAGAGGTGCTGCAATTACACCATGCAGAAGTTGTACCAATACTCCAACATCTACAAAATTTATGATATCTGAAAATCCCTGCAATTTCTCATCCAAAATCTTTCCCTTTGCTTTTCAGCAACCCCTATGAATGTTCCTAATATATAATTTATTTTCCCATGTTTCTTGATGTTCACAAATTGGGCCAATCGTGCTTTGAAATCCTCCAACAAAGCCGATTTATCATTCTCTGTAGACGACGCTGAAGCTAAAGGGATCCTAGACTTCTATGTTCTGGTAAACTGACCATAGAAATCAGGCTCTGTCTGCACTGGGCTATTGCACGTTTCCTCTAATGGAACATTGCATGTAGTATCCGATCCACCACCGAGGGAGGGTTTGAGGCTAAATAAAGTTTCTTGAGTGCACTTGAAAACAGATGCCTTATTTGATTCTTCCAACTCTCTGTTGTAAATAATGCTTGAAGAAGCAGAGAAAGCTATACAAGAGAAAGTGTGATCATATATATTAATCAGTAGTAAATCTTTATTATGGAATCTGCAATGATCTGAGAAGATATATCCATTCAAGACAATCATTCGCCCCACCGAACAGGTCTTGAGGCATTTCACTCACATACTGGCAGACCAAGAAGACATTATATGATCTCTATCAAACCTCTTTGAGGCATTTCACTCACATACTGGCAGACCAAGAAGACATTATATGATCTCTACCAAAGCTTGAAACAACATAAATCCATGCTACCAATGATGAAGACAAAATATGTCTATGGTGATGTCTCCATTTCCCACAGGAGAACATGTAAGATCATCATTTTCTCCATTTTATTTCTTTTTTCATGTGATTCCTAACACATGAAAATTTCATGACGAATACCACATGTAAAAAAAATCAAATCAACACCCAAAGAAATACCATGAAAGTAATGGTGCACACGATCTAATTCGAGAGAGACTAATGCCATATATTTCAATAAATTATTATTCATGTACAACCTCTCACAAAAATAAAAAAATCAAAAGTCGATGACTAAAGACAAATTTACAATGAACAAAGTACATGTATCCCATAGTCACATTTCTCCGTAGAAAATAATAGTCCATAGTTCAATCATTCTATTTCATATTTCAATAAATTCAAATTCTTATTTATGTACAGTCTCTTACAAATATCAATGAATAAAGGCAAATTTACATTGAATAAAATAAGTGTATTATCCTTTCACAAAAATCAATGAATAAAGATAAATTTATAATAAACAAAATAAATAGATTCATTAAAAAAATTAGTCTATAGGTATAAATAAAGATAAATTTATAATGAACAAAATAAATATATTTACTAAAACATTAGTCCATAGTTAAGACAATCTTAAGGTTTTTTTTCAAAATGATTAACTAATAAGGGTAATTTTTATCCAATTTCAAACTTAATGAACAATAGTTACTCCATAACTCTTAGAAAATATATCTTTTATAAAAACAAAACCTTGTTATCCTAAAGAAAAATGGCATGTGAAAAGAAAAATTATTCAAAAAAAATTCACTTCACATTTCAAAAGTAATACCATTAGCTGAGGATTATTCTTCATATAAATTAATACATTAAGATTCTACTTTCCATTTTATCTCAAAAGTTCTTTCTTCATTTGCTTTAGTATGTAGTTATGGTTGTTGTTGCTTCATTTGATTTAGTATGTTCCTTAAACTTCCAATACTTGACTTCTCTTCTATGTTGTAATACATTATCACTTGTCCACTTAACTATGTAACACCTCCATCATGTAACTAAATGTAAATTTACCTCATTAAAGTGACTGAAAGAAGCTTCATATTTTTAATTTAAAACCCATCACAATTTGTATCATTGAACTCTTTTAGCAATAGAAACTCTCATATGTTTTCTTTCATTATAGTTTAGTATTGTTGAATACTTTTTCCTTATTCTCTTAATAGCATTGAACTCTTCCACACTAGAAATTTTGATATGTTATTTTTCATTATAGTTTAGTATTGTTGAATACTTTTTCCATATTTCTTAATAGCCTTTTTTCACATGTAATATGGTTGGGATATCTTATGCACGCAATTGCATATGAAGAGAAATCTTATCGTTCTTCAAGTTTCTTATAACAAAAAAAACAATTATAATTTTTATTTTTAATGCAAAAGACTTGTACATGAATTAGTTTAAAGATCAAGAATAAGCTAATAACACACATGGTTTAAATAGGATAGTTTAAAGATTAAGAACAAGCTATTAAAAAAATGGATTAAATAGGATAGCCTTCACCACCAACACCAAATGTGTTGTCCATCTTCTATATGTGATTTTAAAGGGAAGGAATCCTTGTCCCTCTTCAAATAGGATGTTATATATCAATCTTTTAGGCTGAATTAAGGGCATTAAAAAAGCTTTGTTTACATATGACTAGATAAGACTAAGGTAGTTAAGCTTCACCAAAGTAGTAGTTTATGATATGCATTTGATTTATAGCTTCTAATCCTTTCATCTAATTTGGTATGTCTAGGGGAATAGAAAAAGACAACAGATCTCTAGCAACAAAAGGCCCATTCACTAATTAGAAAGGATATGGGCCTTCTACGTGCCCATTGAGGCCCATCACTCTTGCTTCTTTTAGAGGAATTACACATGAAAGTTGAAACATTAGAATACTCAAGGAGACATGATGAAAAGGATCCCTCATCCTAATTTCTCTTCCACCCATAAATCATTTGGGGTATACATATGGGTGGAAATGGGCATATGGCTTGTTAAGAATGCAATTATTGGGATGTTTAAATATAATGCAAAAATTGATGAAGAATTAAGTGATAATTATCAATACCTTAGTCAACTTTGAATTTGAGGTCTCGTAGGAAATTTTTTTGGTTTTAGGATGTATTTGATGTTCAAAATTGAACCTATAATGTATAAATCAATTCTCTGCCAAAATATAAATGATTTACAATTGACAATCTTATATAAAACATGACTGCCAATTTTCATTTAACATACATATATTATATATTTCAATTTACAGTTTACAATTTACACATTCATAACCAATATTTTAAGTAATGAAAAATATGGGAATTTGACAAAAAATGGAAACACTTAGAATTCATCCTCAAAATGCATATGTGCCCCTTTGTATTAGTACTCAAACAAATAACGATATGGTTTTAAATTTTCTACGGAAAGTCATAAGCAATATAAGCATAGCATATTTCTTCATAAAACAAACAAATGGTTTACATTTTTTAACACAAATCTACACGATTCAAAAATAAATATAAGGATTTGATAGTAAGGACCATAGATGTTCAAGACCCAAGATTAATGAAACACGAGAATTGTTTATGGAACCATGAGTATGTTGAATTTTATAACTTAGATGGTATAATTTTTAGATCTTCATAATTATGTCCTAATGGTTATCATCCCAGTTTTCTCATTGCATAAATACAAACTGAGAATTTCAACATTCAATTGCAGTGGAAATAAAACAAGGATCACTGAAAGATTGACATGCATAAGAGACACAAAGATTTTACCCTAGGAAACCCAATAGGGAGAAAACTCAGTACACAAATCAATTCAATTCAAGTATAACACCAATCATGAACATGAACCTTATCACAAGAGAGGTTCACCCTCCTTCACAAGAAACCCTAGCAAGGTTAGCGAATCTTCCAAGAGAATAAGAGAACCCCAAAAATTGTGTGTATTTCCTTTGCTAGGACTTCCTTAGAGGAACATAAGTGGAGAGAAGAAGATGTGATGATGAGTGAGTGAGTGAACAAATGAAGTGTGAAGCACTTTATTTATATTATTCAATTCACTAGAACGTCACTCAATGGGGCTGACTTGTACACTTTCACTGGGGCTGACTTGCTAGTTTTGATCTTCATCTTTTGTTTATCTTCAAGTCGACTTGTCTGTTGGATAAGGTGACAACCAATTCACGCGGATTTTGGATTCTAGCATATTTTATATCCTTTTATTCTTGCTTTAGTTTAGATAACCCAACCCAAGTTAAAATGTATAATTAATTGGTTATATTTTCTTAACTATGTAAGATATGTTATAAATCCATGTAAACCCGTAAAGGCATAAAGAATCTAAGCGAATGTGAGGAATGGTTGTAAGCTGTTGTATTCTCCCTTTTTGAGTAATAAGAATACCAATAATATTTACACCGTGGATATTTTCCTTGTGAAGGGTTTTACCATGTAAATATTTCCATCTAATTTGTGCGATTACCATTATTTCTTTATTGTGTTGATCTCTGTTCTATTTAGCGTCCGTTGCCAACATTGTCTTCTTGTCTTCATTTTTATTCTAGAGCTTCTTCAATTTTATCTAGAACTGTTTTAATGGTTTTTCTTGACTTCTTGAATGTTTCTTCACCATAGAAAATTTATCCTTGTTGACGTTCATCTCCTCAAATGCAAATCAAATCCACACATAGAGATATAAAGTTTATTTGACCATACTCTAAGATGTCTCAGACACTTCTTAGAGCCAATGTAAAATTAAACATTAGATTAGACTTTGTATATTCCACAGGGGGATGAGATCCCCTATCAAATAGATAAGTCAACTAACTCTAATTAGAATAGATCACTCCATCATGAACACTCCGAAATAGAGTAGGAAATGTGACCACTAACCTTCCTTCACTTTTAGTGAATCCACAATAATCAAGGTTAAGCATTCAAGCCTCATACACATAGTCAATGCACATGACTAATAAGGGCTACAGCGGGGCCATCCTCTACCAACCATTAGTCAATACACATGAACACTATGGGAGAATGATTTGCAAAATGTCTGCACAATGTGGGAATCATGGACAAACATTAACACTCCCTCTCAAAAAGGGATACATTCTACATCACGCTTGGTTAGAATGTCTAACATAGTCATTCTACATCACTTCCAAGAATCACACTTAGTGAGAATGTCTGTAATCCATGTTGGATATGCATTGTATCATCATCTTTAGTACCATTCACTTCTCATGAATGTAAGTTTATCATCTGTGTGTTTAAGTCATTCACCTCTACGAATGTCTTCCTGCTCTTCTGTATAACCATCACACTGTCTGGGACATTGATCTCTCGTGAATGCCTACCACTCATATATAAGACCATCACAGTGTCTGAGCCACTCATCTCACATGAACGTATTCCACTCATATGTAGAACCATCACAGAGAAGCACATCCATTAACACTCCCTCTCACTCAAAGAGGCATTCTCCATCACACCAAGCTTGTCTTTGAAGTATACAAACTTTTCCTTCGAAAGATGCTTGCTGAGAATGTCAAACATCTTCTCATCCATGGATGTGTACCGAAGCTTCACTTCTCCCTTCTACAACATGTCTTGAATGAAGTAGTATTTGATCTAAATATGCTTCGACCTATCATGAAACACTAGACTTTCTGAAATTTTGACACAACTTTGATTGTCATAGTGTGTCACGATCGTCTCTAACTATTGATCAAATAATCTTGCAAGAAGCTTCCAAAACCACACTGCTTCACGACTTGCAACACTAGCTGCATAATACTCTGCTTTTCTTGTATTGAGTGTGACAGAGTCCTGCAACCTGCTAAAGTAAGATATCATGGCTTATCCCAAGATAAAGAAACACCCCGAGGTGCTCTTGTTCTCCATTGCATTCATTGCCTAGTTAGAATCTGCATAACCCTGCAGCTTCACTTCACCACCTGAGACATATCTCAAACCATATCCAATTGTACCATGTTGGTACCTCAACACATGCTTTGTTGCAACCCAATGTGCATGCCTTGGCTCAACCATGCCCTGGCTCTGAGTGTTCACTACAAAGCAAATATCTGGCCTAGTGTTAACCAAGTGCATCAAGGATCTAGTCAACTACCAATGAAATATGAATCAAAATCAAAATCACTCAGCTTCTTCATATTTGTTATGATAGTGGGATTCACCAAATCTGAATTTGAAGCAGAATCACTTAGCTTCTCCAATTTTTTCATCACATGTGTAGCCATGGACTTGCAATCCATCATACCGATTCTGCTCAAGAACTTATCTGGCCCACTTCCCTTGACTGAGGAAGATCACATCTGGTCTCTGAACCACCTCTATTGGAACCATGAGCATTGTTGGTGGAACCATGAGCTCTATTTATGGAACCATGATCAATATTGGTGGAACTGTGAATTCTATTTATGGAACTGTGAGAATTACTGTTGGAACCATGAGTAATGGCCACTAGGTGGTAGAAGCTTGAACAAAATTCATAAAAATTGAGCATTTTAGGGGTGGAACCATGAAGAGTGTCTATGGAATCATGAACAATTTTGATGGAAACGTGAACAATGCAGGTGGAACCATGTACATACAAAACCACATGCTATTAAGTAACCATCAATATTGTTGGTGGAACCATGAATATCATAAGCATTATTTATGGACCATGAACCATTTGGTGAGTAATGCATACATGGTCATGAGGTGGTGGAATCACAAGCAATGTGTATGGAACCTTGAACAAAGTTAGTGTTGATCAAACCATGAACATATTTGGTGGCATAATTTTGGACACTGGGCAGTTGAATCTCTAACAAAGTTAATGGAGACATGAGCAATGTTGGTGGAACCATGAACTCTTTTTACAAAACCATGAGAATTGTTGGTGGAACCGTGGGCTCTATTTATGGAACCTTGAGAATTAATGTTGGAACCATGAGTAATGGTCATGAGGTGGTGGAAACTTGAACAAAATTTGTCAAAAATGAGCATTTTAGGGGTGGAACCATAAAGAATATTTATGGTACAATGGACAATTTTGATGGAGCTATGAACAATGCGGGTGGAACCATGCATGCTATTAAGGAACTTTGAATAATTTTGGTGGAACTTTGAATATTATAAGCATTATTTATGGACCACGAACCATTTGGTGAGTAATGCATGTGTGGTCACAAGGTGGTGGAATCATGAGCAATGCATATGGAATGTTGAACAAAGTTAGTGTTGATGAAACCATGAACATATTTAAAGGTAGAATCTTGGACAATAGATGGTTGAATCTCGAACAAAGTTAATGGACTCATAAGCATTGTTGATGGAACTATGAGCTCTATTTATGGATCCAAGATCATTTTTTGTGGAACCATGAGCATTATTGGTGGAACCATGAGCATTGTTGGTGGAACCAAACGCTTTGCTTATGGAAGCATAAGCTCTATTTATGGAACCTTTAGCATTATTGGTGGAACCACGAGCATTGCTGGTGGAACCATGAGAGTTGTTGGTGGAACCATGAACATTGATGGTAGACCCATGAACTCTATTTATGGAACCATGAGCATTAGGAGTGGAATCATGAGTAATGGTGGCAAGGTGGTGGAACCATGTAAGGAACCTTGAAAAAAATTCATGGTAAATGAGCATTTTAGGGGTGGACCTATGAAGAATGTATATGGAACCATGGACAAATTTGATGGAACTATGAACAATGAAGGTGGAACCATATACAATGCATAAAACACCATGTGAAACTAAGGAACCTTGAACAACATTGGTGGAACCGTGAATATTATAAGCATTATTTATGGACCTCGTACTATTTGGTGAGTAACACATACATGGTCATGAGGTGGTGAAATCCTAAATAATGCATATGGAACCTTGAAGAAAGTTAGTGTTGATGAAACCATGAATATATTTCGTAGCATTATCTTGCACATTTGGTTGCTAAATCTCCAACAAAGTTAATGGAGATTGTTGGTGGTTCCATAAACATTATTGGTGGAACCATGAGATTTATTTATGGAACCATGATATCTAGTTGTGTGTAACACCCTGGTTTTGACCCCGTTTGCAGTAAATGTATATAATGTATATATTGTAATTAATCATGGTGTACAGCTATAGGCAAAAGCCCCACCGTCGATTATCGTTATATGTTCGACGATTAAATTGGTGCCGATGGTATTTTGTGCTAGCCAGGCATGTTATGATTTTAAATCATCATGTAAATATGCAATTAATTAAAAACCCACAACCAATTATGTCAATGCAACAATAATGAGAAGGGGCATGATTTCCTAAGGATAAGGGGGGGGGGGATATTTAACCTTTGGGGCCAATGGGGAAAAGCCAAATGTCAAAGGGAGAACCCATCAAACTGTCAACTACCTTTCTTGTCTCATTCACCCAATCATTTATTATTGCCAGAAATTGGTTGAATTGGTTATTGCATGGGATGGGCAGGGTATGACAGCCCAAATTCGAATTGGAGAAGCCATCAGTTTTTGGGAAACGTGTTTTGACTCCTTGGGCAAGTAAAAACCCAAAAACGTATGCCATTCTACCATGCTTTCACGTTTTCATGTTTTCCTCACCATTTTTCCTTCTCATGAGCTCTCTCAGGCATTCAGAACTTCCTGTGTGTGACCATCCACGTTTTTGGTTGTTACCTCACTTTGCTCAGGTTGAGAAATCATTTTTGGTGATTATCAGTGGCTGAGTTTCCTTCCCCACGTTTTGCTGCATTTTTCTCCATTGTTTCCAAGCTGGAAATCATTTTTCTAGAAATGCCCAGTGAGTGGGAGAGGAGACCCACGATTTTGGGTGTTATTGAGCCCATTTTGGCCACGATAGGGCCAAAACATCTATAGAAATTGAATTGCTTCTAAAGGGCCATTTCTACCCATTCTGGAAATTCATTTTGTTGTTGAAATTGTTTTTCCTCCAACCCAGAATCGTACTTTGTTGTGGGTGCATATTTGGGCTTTGGCCTGAATTGAATTGGGAGTGGAAATGGGATTGAGCTTGCTTGATAAACCTAGTGTGTCTAGGAGCTCACAGACAGAGCTACAGGGTTGGATTTCTTCTCTACACCCCCTGAATAGCACTGGAAGGGAAGTCATGGCCTGAGGGACTGTGCAGCAGAGAAGGGGATGATTCCTTGGGTTGGGTGTGTGTGGATGTATTAGAAGTCAGGATAGCTTTGGTGCATGTGTCCTTAGCTCTTCAGTGAGCCCACTAGCTTAGCATCTAGCGCTTCCAGCTCCTGATAGCCTGATAAATCCGACTCTATTGGCTTGGCTCTGTATTGTTGTGTATCCTTGGCTATGTGTGAGCCTGCTAGTTTCCCCTTACTCCTTGTGGATTCATGCCCAACTCGGGGGTGCCAGTGTTGCTGAGAGATTGATGAGCACACTGGCCTATGGTTAGGTGGAACATTGCAGTGACGTAGCTGGTTGCGGGTAAAGCTTTCGGTTAAAGATAAGTATCTCTTGTCAATTCTGTCTTTGCAATTGTATGTATTGCTTAAATGAGATGATAAACATGCTGAATGTATTGGACGATTGTGTTTGCTTCCGATGTATGTTTAAACGAATTATACATCTGTGTATGTTTCCTTTCCAATGCATTTTATATCTTATGTTCACAAGGCTTAGTTTTCTCGGCTTCATATCGGTTAGTCACGTCCTCTTCGTCAGTTAGAGGGGTGGGGACGTGACAGCTTGGTATCAAATCATTGTTGCAGTAGTGGGCCTTTATGGGCCAAGAAAAGCAACTAATAGAGGTGGGATAACCTTTGTTGAGCACAGGCCAGCAAAGAGAATTTTTGGAAAATCACTAAGTGTGAAAACTCTTCTCTGTGTGGTGGTTAAGAATTGTGAAGCAGAGCTGCAGTAGTGGGTGAGTTGACCAAAGTAGAGCCGCAGCGACGGGTGCAAGTTCAAGTTGTCGCCGACGTAGAGGAAATTCTGGAAAATTTCCCAAGTATGGAGTTGGCGGGTGAAATCCTAAGTCCAAGCCGATATAGCGGCTGGAAGTGGTGAATATTTTCGCAATGGCAGACGAATAATGAATATAGAGCCGACGAGACGTTGCGGTGGCTGGAAGATGAAGAATATTTCACAACAACAGGTGGAAGCCGAAAATTGAGCCGCAACAGCGGCGGGCCAAAGAAAAAGAAGAAGTTGCAATGTTGGTTGCGTTGGCGGAAAGAAAGTGGAGTGTTAAGCCGCTACACAAAGGATGGAACTTAAGGAAAGAGCCGATACGTCAGTGAGAAAGTGAAGTTCGGAGCCGATGAACGTCTATTGAGTTGAGCCGACGAGCGGTGGATGAAAGTTGAGGATCGAGCCGCAATGGTGGCTGGAAACCAGAAATCGAGCTGCTACAGCGGTAGAAGGAAAAAGAAGTTGAAGCTGCTACGACGATGGGTGGAAAAAGAGGAAGGAGCCACTAGATAGTCATTCTTTGGGAAAAATTTTTTTATGTTTTGACAAAATTGTCAATGTATGATTTTTCCAAGTAAAGGTAAGTAAGGTATAATTCATGTGAATGTTATGTGGCTAACCGTTGTATGTATTAACACATTTTGTAGAATCATAGCCACTTTCCAAGGCATTGTTCCAGGTAGTGCAGTTTGGTAAGGTAAGTTGTGGTTCAGCCATGAGAAACCATGAAGGATATGATGCACAGGATTCCTACGAACGTGCGAGAGATGCCATGGGGGAAAATGTCCTAGTTGGAAATGATGATATAGAGTCTAATGGAAGGATATTTCAAGAGACTCTGCCAAATATTGCAAGTAGCATTTGAAGCTTGATTAAAGCCTAAGAAGAACAACATCAGTTGAATGCTTCTATGTTGCAAAGTTTGACCGACTTGCAAAGAAAGATAGACTCTAGACAGGGTACAGTAAAACCAGAAGGTAGTAAGAGCAATAGCAGGAGAAGAAGAAGGACTTCTAGTAGATCATCTGGCTCAGAAGAATACAGTGGGGATTCAAGCTCTTCTTTTCATAAGAGCAAGAGAAAGAGGTGCCATAGGGATCGCTCTCGAGATGAATTCAAGAAGGCTAAACCTCCTACGTTTGATGGTGAGGTAAAGACTGGACAAGAGGCTGAAGCTTGGTTTCTTGGGATAAAGAAGTACTTCCAAGTTCAAGATTATTCGGGAAACATGAAGGCAAGGGTTTCCATATTCAATCTGAATGGAAGGGCGTCTATTTGGTGGGAGCACTTCAAGCAAGTAAAGAGGATCAGTGAAAGGAGACTCAAGTGGAAACAGTTCAAGAAGTATTTCAAGCAGAAATACCTCTCTGACAGGTACTATGATGACAAAATTAAGGAGTTCCATGAGCTGATATTGGGACAACAGACCATGGAAGAGTATGCAAATAAGTTCTTGGAATTGTTAAGGTATGTTAGGTACATCAAAGATGAAAAGGTGAAGATCCTGCATTTTCTGAGTGGATTTCCTCAGTCTTACAAGGACAAAATTGAGTTTTATGAACCTAGAAATCTGGAAGAAGCAATAAGGAAGGCTAAGTACTGCTATGAGTAAAGAAAAGGAAAACCATATTACTAAGATACATGGAAGGACAAAATAAATGAGAAGTCTTACCAAAGGAAGAAAGGTTTCAAACCTTCTAACTTCAGGAATCAGTAGAAGCAACCGTCACAAGCTGAGAAGAAGCCAACCAAAGTAATAGGAGAAAAGCCTAAAGAGCCACAGCAGAACAGAGGACCACTCCAATGTTGGAAATCTGGAGGACCCCACATGCACAGGAATTTTCAATTTGAGAATGAGAATGCAAGGCCAGCTTACAACCTTCAAGAGGCAGAGACAATGGGTCAAGTAGAAAGAGTCATCGCTAGGATCTATGCAGCGCTGGAGAACTGCCGGGAAGATCACCAGTCAACTATGGTTGAAGTTGCAGGTAATATTGTTGAGCAATCTGTTTCTATTTTGATTGACCCTGGTTCTACTCACAGTTACATCACTCCTATAGTGGAGAATTGTGCTTTCAAGAAAGTAAAGCATAGAAAATCTTGGTTAGTTCAACTAGCCACTAGAACTAAGAGAAAGGTTAATCAAGTGGTGGAGAAATGTCCATTAGTTATGAATGGATTGGTCACTTGTGTAGATCTGAATGTTATACCGCTTGGTTCCTATGATGTCCTCATTGGAATGGATTGGTTAGAAGCTTGCAAAGTAAAGCTTAATTGTTATAATAAGACTTTTGAATGCATGGATGAAGAAGGAAACCCGAGAGTTGTAAGAGGCATTCCAAAGGTGATTTATGTGAGGCATATTTCAGCTATGCAGTTGAATAAATTCTGTAGGAAAGGTTGCCAATTATATGCAGCCCATATTTTTGAGGAAACAAAGAGTGAAGCTCCTAGGTTGGAGGATTTTCATGTGCTGCAGGAATTCAGGGTTGTGTTTCCTGATGAGATTCCAGGGCTTCCTCCTAAAAGGGACATTAATTTCACAATTGAACTTGTGCCAAGAGTAGCACTAGTGTCCAAGACACCCTACAGAATGAGTACACCGAAAATGCTAGAGCTAAAGATGCAACTGCAAGAGTTGTTGGAAAAGGGGTATGTCAAACCAAGTGTGTCTCCTTGGGGAGCACCAGTTCTGTTTGTAAAGAAGAAAGATGGTACACTTAGATTGTGTATTGATTATAGATAGCTGAATAAAGTCATGGTGAAGAAAAAATACCTCTTGCCAAGAATTGATGACCTCTTTGATCAAATGAAAGGAGCAAAGGTATTTTCCAAGATTGACTTGAGGTCTGGTTACCATCAGGTGAGAATCAAGGATGAAGACATCCATAAATAAACCTTCAAGACAAGGTATGGACATTATGAGTTTGTAGTGGTACCATTTGGACTCACAAATGCACTAGCAACATTTATGTGCCTTATGAATAGTGTCTTCAATAGGTATTTGGACAAATTCGTTCTTGTTTTCCTTGATGACATTCTTGTTTATTCTAAGAATGAAGAAGAGCATGAAGAAAATTTGAGATTAACATTGCATTTGCTCAGAGAACATCAGTTGTATGCAAAGCTGAGCAAGTGTGACTTCTATAGGGATAGAATTCAGTACTTGGGTCACATTATTTTAGAGGAGGGTATATCTGTAGACCCTGAGAAGATTGAAGCTATTAAGAATTGGCCTACTCCGAGGAATGTGACAGATGTAAGATATTTTATGGGACTTGCAGGATATTACAGGAGATTCATTGGAGGATTCTCCAAGGTTGCACATGCCATCACTTCCTTGCAAAGGAAGGGTATTAAATTTGAATGGACATCGAAGTGTGAAGAAAGCTTCCAACGATTGAAGAATATTCTCACAAGTGCACCAGTCATGAAAGTTGCAGACCGAGAAAAAGATTTTGTGGTATGTACTGATGCATGCGGACAAGGACTTGGGGTAGTTCTTATGCATGACAACCACAAGATATGTTATGAGTTAAGAAAGTTGAAGGAGCATGATAAGAACTATGCCACTCATGATCTATAAATTTTAGCCATTGTACATGCTCTCAAGATGTGGAGACATTACTTGATGGGCAGAAGATTTGAGCTAAGGACAGACCATTGTGGTATAAAGTATTTGTTTGATCAGCCTAATCTGAATGCTAGGCAAGGGAGATGGTTGGAGTTTTTATGTGAGTTCGATTTTGAAATTAAACACATAAAGGGAAAAGAGAAGAAGGTAGCTGATGCGCTCAGCAGGAAGGTGCAGGAAATGCATGTGGCATCCATTAGTATTTTCCAATCAGATTTGAGGCAACAGATTTCTAATCATGTTGCTAAAGATGAATGGTATGCACAGTTCAAGGACAAGTTGCAACAACAAAGCCTTGAAAAGAAGTATGAGGGATATAAATTGGAAGAGGATGGACTTCTTACCTATAAGAACATAATTTATATTCCAAATCTAGCAGATTTGAGGAGGGTTGTTATGGATGAGATCCATCAAGCTCCATATTTTGGTCACCCAGGATATCAGAAGACGATTGCTACAGCTAGAAAGCAGCACTTTTGGCCAGGAATGAAAAAGGACATGGCTGAGTATATTTCAAGGTGTATGAAATGTCATCAGGTAAAGGTTGAGCATCAACACCCAGCAGGTTTGTTGCAGCCTTTGCTAGTTCTAGAATGGAAATGGGAAGTTATTTCCATGGATTTTATTACAGGATTGCTGATGACTTGGAGACAACATAATTCCATCATGGTTGTGGTAGACAAGTTGAAAAAGGAAACACACTTTATACTAGTTAATTCCACGCATAAGATTGATGACATTACAAAGATATTCATGAAGTATATTTTCAAATTGCATGGATTTCCTAAGGCAATAGTCTTTGACAGAGATGTCAAGTTCACTTCCAATTTTTGGAAGGGTTTGTTTGCATATTTGCGTACAAATATGAACTTCAGCACTGCCTACCATCCTCAAACTGATGGGCAGATAGAGAGGGTTAACCAAGTACTTGAAGACATGCTTCGCATGTATGTGATGGATAAACCATCCAAGTGGTTGGATTATTTACACTTGGTAGAGTTTTCTTATAACAATGGACATCAAACCTCCTTGGGGACGAGTGCATATGAAGCTTTGTATGGAAGAAGGTGTAGGACACCAGTGACTTCGAATAACCCAGTGAACAGGGTTGTGCTTGGTCCATAATTGCTCAAGGAGATGGAGCAAGAGGTTGTAAAGATTAGGCAAAATCTGAAAGCGGCCCATGACAGTCAGAAAAGTTATGCAAATAAGAACAGCGAGTTCAGTATTGGGGATCATGTTTACCTTAGAGTGAGGGCAAAGAAGAGTTCCTTGAAGCTTGGAAGTTGTGCCAAGTTGTCACCTAGATATTGTGGGTTGTTTGAAGTGCTTGAAAGAATAGGGCCAGTTGCATATAGACTTGCATTTCCTGCTAGCACTAGAGCCCATAATTTTTTTCATGTTTCTTTGCTTAAGAAATATGTACATGATCCTAACCATGTGATAAATTGGGATGTGATTCAGGTGGAACCCGAGGGAGAGTTCTAAATCGAGCCAATGCACATCCTCGACAGGAAGGTCACAATGCTTTGGAACCGAGCCATAGGGTAGGTAAAGGTGTAATGGGAGCACTACGGTCCTTAAGAGGCTATGTGGGAGCTGGAGGATGCCATGTGATTGGCACATCCATTTTTTTTGAATTCTTTGGAGCACTAAGTTGATGCCAGTGTAGCATTTTGTTCAATTTTGTAAAGCACTGAGGACAGTGCTATTGAAGGGGGAGGGGAATGTAACACCCCAGTTTTGACCTTGTTTGCATTAAATGTATATGATGTATATTTTGTAATTAATCATGGTGTGGAGCTATAGGCAAAAGCCCCACCATCGATTATCATTATATGTTCGACGATTAAATCGGTGCCGATGGTATTTTATGCTAGCTAGGCACATTATGATTTTAAATCATCATGTAAATATGCAATTAATTAAAAACCCACAACCAACTATGTCAATGCAACAATAATGAGAAGGGGCATGATTTCCTAAGGATAAGGGGCGGGAATATTTAACCTTTGGGGCCAATGGGGAAAAGCCAAATGTCAAAGGGAGAACCCATCAAACTGTCAACTACCTTTCTTGTCTCATTCACCCAATCATTTATTACTGCCAGAAATTGGTTGAGTTGGTTATTGCATGGGATGGGTAGGGTATGACAACCCAAATTCGAATTGGAGAAGCCATCAGTTTTTGGGAAACACGTTTTGACTCCTTTGGCAAGTAAAAACCCAAAAACGTATGCCATTCTACCATGCTTTCATGTTTTCATGTTTTCCTCCCCATATTTCCTTCACGTGAACTCTCTCAGGCATTCAGAACTTCCTGTGTGTGAAACCATTCACATTTTTGGTTGTTACCTCACTTTGTTCAGGCTGAGAAATTGTTTTTGGTGATTATCAGTGGCTAAGTTTCCTTCCCCACATTTTGCTGCATTTTTCTCCATGATTTCCAAGATGGAAATCATTTTTCTAGAAATGCCCAGTGAGTGGGAGAGGAGACTCATAATTTTGGGTGTTATTGAGCCCGTTTTGGCCACGATAGGGCCAAAACATCTCTAGAAATTGAATTGTTGCTAAAGGGCCATTTTTACCCATTCTGGAAATTCGTTTTGTTGCCGTAATTATTTTTCCTCCAACCCAGAAATCGTACTGTGTTGTGGGTGCATATTTTGGCTTTGGCGTGAATTGAATTGGGAGTGGAAATGGGATTGAGCTTGCTTGATAAACCTAGTGTGTCTTGGAGCATCACAGATAGAGCTAAATGGCTGGCTTTCTTCTCTACACCCCCTGAATGGCACTGGAAGGGAAGTCATGGCCTGAGGGACTGTGCAGTAGAGAAGGGGATGATTCCTTGTGTTGGGTGTATGTGGATGTCTTAGAAGTCAGGCTAGCTTTGGTGCAGGTGTCCTTAGCTCTTCAGTGAGCCCACTAGATTAGCATCCAGCGCTTCCAGCTTCTGATAGCCTGATAAATCCAACTTTGTTGGCTTGGCTATGTATTGTTGTGTATCCTTGGCTACGTGTGAGCCTGCTAGTTTCCCCTTACTCCTTGTGGAATCATGCCTAGCTCGGGGGTGGTAGTGTTGCTAAGAGATCAATGAGCGCACTGGCCTATGGTTGGGTGGAACGTTGCAACAACATAGCTGGTTGTGGGACAAGCTTTCTGTTAAAGATAAGTATCTCTTGTCCATTTTGTCTTTGCAATTGTATGTATTGCTTAAATGCGATGATGAACATGCTGAATGTATTGATGATTGTGTTTGCTTCCGATATATGTTTAAACGAATTATGCATCTATGTATGTTTCATTTCCAATGCATTTTATATCTTATGTTCATGGGGTTTAGTTTGCCCAACTTCATATCGGTTAGTCGCATCCTCTTCGCCGGTTAGAGGGGTGGGGACGTGACATTATGGAACCATGAGCATTGTCGATGTAACCATGAGCATTGTTGGTGGAACCAAGAGCTTTGTTTATGGAACCATGAGCTCTATTTATGGAACCATGAAAATTATTGGTCAAACCATGAGCATTAATGGTGGAACCACAAGCTCTATTTATGGAATCATGAGCACTGATGGTAGAACCACGAGTTAGAGAAATTTATGGAACCATGAGTAATGGTTGCAAGGTGGTGTAACCATGTAACGAACTTTGAACAAAATTCATGGTAAATGAGCATTTAGGGGTAGAACCATGAAGAATGTAATGGAACAATGGACAATTTTGATGGAACCATGAACAATGCGGGTGGAACCATGTACAATGTGTGTGGAACCATGTACAATGCATACAAAACAATTTGCAATTAAGGAATCTTGAATAACGTTGGTGGGAATTATTTATGTACCATGAATTATTTGGTAAGTAACAAATACATGGTCACAAGGTGGTGGAATCTTGAATAATGCATATGGAACCTTGAACAAAGTTAGGCCTGATGAAACAATGAACATATTTGGTAGCATAATCTTGCACATTGGTTGAATCTCCTATCCTAGCTGAAAACAATATTGACAGATCAGAGTTTAATGTTGTGAGTATCCAATTGATTAAGATAATTTGTTTATAATTGTTGAAATAAACCATAGTTACCAAGTTCGAATTCGAATACAGATTCAAATTCAGTATGATATGGAAAAAATTTGTGGCAAAATTTGGAAAGACAAAAAGAATAGCTTTGTGTGGCTCGGGGTGAGCCACATGTGAGTGTTAGGGGCCTATTGGGGCTAGGGAAAGATAGGCAGAATTCAGTAAGAATTATTCCCAAGGATAGAAAAGAGTCAGGTCTCAAGAAGTAAAAGGAGTTGCGACAAAAGTAGAGAAGGAAGAACAGAAGAAGGAAAAGAAGGAAAATTAGCTACGACAAAAGCAAACGTGGAAGGAAGGAAGACAAGGTAAAAGAAGTAGTAAGGAAGGAGGATGTGATAGGGTAGGAACATAAGCAAACAAATAAGAAAGATATAAGGAAAGACGCAGTTGAAGAGGAAGTTGTGACATGGGAAGAAGAGAGTTTGCGACAGAAGAGAATCTGCGACAAAAGAGGAATAACGATAGAAGGAAAGGATGCGACAAGGAAAGATGCGATAGATTTAGCCATGTCAGAAGACATGCAGTGGCGTAATGGCTAGAATGCAACATCTCAAAAATATTGTGGGTACGAGGTCGGCTAAAGTCAGTGGAAGCCGCACATATGAAAGCATCTTTGTAATTCAAGCCATTATTGCCTACTGATATGTGTCAATAGAATAGGAAAGACAACTTGTTGGCTAACTGTATGGATTCAGATGAGAGGAACCCAACATGTATGCGGGTTAGCGTCTGGTCAGTTAGTCGCTGTGGTTTCTAGTCATAGGCATTCATTGGTCATTTAGTGGCAGTCTGATTGTATTTTATGTTAGTGTGGTGAGTCATAGAGAGTAGTCAAATAAACTGCATCTCAATGCGCAAGAGTGTAGAAGAGATTGAGTTGATCCTGGCTATGTGCGGATTTCCAGTATAGTCATAGAGGATATTGAGTCGATCTAGGCTGTGTGTTGATCATTAGTAGAGTCAAGTAGAGAAAGAGTAGTGAACATAATATCCGAGAGTATAAGAGGAGGAAGAATTATGCATAGATAATAAAGCAAGATCTAGAACAGAGTCTGCAGCTTAGTGCGCAGACCAAAGGTGCCATATATTTCTCATGCCAGATGAAGAGTGCCTTTGTGTTTTTTCTCGGATGGGTTTCCACGTTAGATACTGTGTCAAATGTGTGACTCATGAATGTGATTGAGTTGCATATATATGTTACTATGAATATGTGTTTATGTATTTTCTTATGAATGAGTTTATATGTATTTGTCACATTATTATTGTTGAATGTGCCCATGTTGCATCGGGTTTGCTATTAAAATACCCATCGAAGGACGAGTTGTAGCATGGCTTAACTGTGTATAATAAGTGTAAATACCCCACCCATTAGCTTCTATCGAGAACCTTGGTAGAAGAGCAAAGGACGTGAAATCCCCCACCCAATTGTGGAAACCTGGTTCTAGCAGTTACCCATAGAAATATATCTCGGGTGAGACTACATATGCGTCGCAGGTGCTGTCGACTAAGCCTTGCTCTGTTGGGCCGATATCTTGGGATTTTTTGCATGCCAAGGAGGGACTGAACTCGGGTCAAAGAGAGAGAGAGCGCCAACAATGAGTGAGTGAGTGAGTGTGTATAAATGAGGGAGGGCGCCTCCCTATTTATACTAGCTTCCCAACTGACATTTTACCCTAACTAGGATGACCTGTCTAACTGAAAGGGACGACCTACATAAAAAAACTACATCTGGCTCAGACAACTTAACAGTCTTTGTGAGAATATTCCCCTCGCATTTGAAGGTGGGAATATCATCAGGGAATTAGCCTCTCTTTGAAGATTCATCCTAACGACATGATATCTCTCAATATTATTTTTCATATTGGGATGATAAAGTGTGATATACAGGGAAATGTGGAGATAGTTGATAGAATGATGTTGGTGGAACCCTATGAGATAGAGTGGAAATTGTTGAAGGCATAGGCACGTTATTATATTGAGGACATGAATGAATATCATCTCACTTATGAACTCATTTTGAAATTATCTCCCTTTTCCCTCAGGGCTCTGTAGGTACTTTGTATCCTTATCAGTCTTTATAACCTAGAATTTTTTCTTGAATGGATGCTACTTAAGAAACATAGTCAAACTCCGTGAAGATATCAATTTCCACTCTCTATGTTTTCTGGGGTTTGGCCCAGGGTCATTAATGTGTCAAATCCCCATATCAACCACAAAACTAAAATCCCAGTTTATTTCATAGTTACTAAGTTCGGTCGATTCACTAGATTTTGTTCTCACTTGGAAATGAGTCCGAGTTGGTAATGTGAAGATGTGAAGACATTTACGTGAGAACTTGTTTATGATAGATGAAAGGTTGAATCGATATGCAAAAATTCTGCGTAGTAGTTGGTTTCACCTCTCCCTCTTATAATTCTACCAGCACTCCCCATCAATGCACTCCCATTAATGCAGGGCACTCAATTCCCTATTTTGAAAATCAATTTTTAACTCACTCATTTTAATATTCAGTTTTTAACCCAAACATTTTAATATTCTGAGTAAATCCATTTGTTCCTTTTATACAAGTCATGAAATTTGGGATGAGTGGTTTGTTTCTTGGCCATAGCGAGGAGGTAGGAATAGATTGATTCAATCTTTTAATTTCGAGGAAAATAAGCCATTCTCCCTCCTCGGCCTCCTATACCAATTATCCAAAGTGCCAAGAGAAATCATAATTAAATAAACCATGCTAAACAGTGTAACAACTAGTTCTAAACTGGATCATAATTAAATAAACCGTGTTAAACAGTGTAACAACTAGTTCTAAATTGGTTTAATTTTGGTTTAGATATAGAATTGAAATGACGAATTTTTTATGTCTTGCCAAATTTTGCCACGATTTTTTTTTGTATCATACTGATTTGAATTTGTATTCGAATTCGAACTTGGTAACTATGGTTTATTTAAACAATGATAAACAATTTATCTTAATTAATTGGATACTCACAATGTTAAACTCTAATCTGTCAATATTGTTTTCAACTAGGATAGGATATTCAACCACCAAATGTGCAAGATTTTGCTACCAAATATGTTCATTATTTCATCAAGTCTAACTTTGTTCAAGGTTCCATATGAATTATTCAGTTTTCCACCACCTTGTGACCATGTATGTGTTACTTAGAAAATGATTCGTGGTACATAAATAATTCCCACCAACGTTATTCAAGATTCCTTAATTACAAATTGTTTTGTATGCATTTTACATGGCACTTCCCATTGTTCACAGTTCCATCAAAATTTTCCATTGTTCCATTACATTCTTCATGGTTCCACCTCTAAAATGCTCATTTACCGTGAATTTTGTTCAAAGTTTGTTACATGGCTATACCACCTTGCGACCATTACTCATGGTTCCACCACTACTGCTCATGGTTCCATAAATTTCTCTAACTCATGGTTCTACCGTCAATGCTCATGATTCCATCAACAATGCTCATGATTCCATAAATAGAAGTCATGGTTCCACTTTTAATGCTCATGGTTTGATCAATAATTATCACGGTTCCATAAATAGAGCTCATGGTTCCATAAACAAAGCCCTTGGTTCCACCAATAATGCTCATGGTTACACCAATAATCCTCATGGTTCCATAAATAAAGCTCATGGTTCCACCAACAATGTTTATTGATCCACCAACAATCTCCATTAAATTTGTTGGAGATTTAGCAACCAAATGTGCAAGATTATGCTACGAAATTTGTTCATGGTTTCATCAACACTAACTTTGTTCAAGGTTCCATATGCATTATTCAATATTTCACCACCTCGTGACCATGTATGTGTTACTCACCAAATAGTACGTGGTCCATAAATAATATTTACAGTTCCACCAACGTTGTTCAAGGTTCCTTAATTTCACATGGCATTTTATGCATTGTACATGGTTCCACCTTCATTGTTCACAGTTCCATCAAATTTGTCCATGATTCCATATACATTCTTCATGGTTCCACCCCTAAAATTCCCATTTACCATGAATTTTTTTCAAGGTTCCTTACATGGTTCCACCACCTCGCCACCATTACTTATGGTTCCACTCCTAATGCTCATGGTTCTACCATCAATGTTCATGTTCCACCACCAACTCTCATGGTTCCACCAACAATGCTCGTGGTTCCACCAATAATGCAAATGGTTCAATAAATAGAGCTCATGCTTCCATAAACAAATCTTTTGGTTCCACCAACAATGCTCATGGTTCCACCAACAATGCTCATGGTTCCACCAAAAATGCTCATGGTTCCATAAATAGAGCTGACGGTTCCATCAATAATGCTTATGAATCCATTAACTTTGTTCGAGATTCAACCATCTATTGTCCAAGATTCTACCATTAAATATGTTCATGGTTTCATCAACACTAAGTTTGTTCAACATTCCATACACATTGCTCATGATTCCACCACCTCATGACCATGTGTGCATTACTCACCAAATGGTTTGTGGTCCATAAATAATGCTTATGATAATCAAAGTTCCACCAAAATTATTCAAGGTTCCTTAATAGCATGTGGTTTTGTATGTACATGGTTCCACTCGCATTGTTCATAGCTCCATCAAAATTGTCCATGGTACCATAAATATTCTTCATGGTTCCACCCCTAAAATGCTCATTTTTTATGAATTTTGTTCAAGTTTCCACCACCTCGTGACCATTACTCATGGTTCCAACATTAATTCTCAAGGTTCCATAAATAGAGCTCATGGTTCCACCAACAATGCTCATGGTTCCGTAAATAGAGTTCATGGTTCCACCACCATTGCTTATGTTTCCAATAACTTTGACGTTAGAGATTCAACTGCCCAGTGTCCAAAATTATGCCACCAAATATGTTCATGGTTTGATCAACACTAACTTTGTTCAACGTTCCATACACACTGCTCACAATTCCACCACCTCACCTTGTATCCATTACTCACCAAATGGTTAATGGTCAATAAATAATGCTTATGATTTCATGGTTCCACCAACTTTATTAAAGGTTCCTTAATAACATGTGGCTTTGTATGTACATGGTTCCACCTGCATTATTCACAGTTCCATCAAAAGTTTCCATGGTTCCATAGAAAATCAAAAGTTTCCATGGTTCCACGTAGGGTAAAATCTTTGTCTCTTGTGCATGCCAATCTTTCTGTGATCCTTGTTTTATTTCCACTGCAATTGAATGCTGAAATTTTCAGTTTGTATTTATGCAATGAGAAAAGTGAGATGATAACCATTAGGACATAATTATGAATATCTAAAAATTGTACTGCTAAGTTATAAAATTCAACACACTCATGGTTCCATAAACAATTCTTGTGTTTCATTAATCTTGGTTCTTGAACATCTATGGTCCTTACTATCAAATCCTCATATATTTTTTGAAATGTGTATATTTGTGTTAAAAAATGTAAACCATTTGTTTGTTTTATGAAGAAATATGTTATTCTTATATTGATTATGACTTTCCATAGAAAATTTAAAACCATATCGTTATTTGTTATAGTACTAATGCAAAGGGGTACATATGCATTTTGAGGATTGATTCTAAGTGTTTCCATTTTTTTTCAAATTCCCATATTTTTCATTACTTAAAATATAGGTTATGAATATGTAAATTGTAAACTGAAAATTGAAATATATATTATATGTATGTTAAATGAAAATTGGCAGTCATGTTTTAAATAAGATTGTCAATTGTAAAGAATTTAAATTTTTGTAGAGAATCAAGTTCTACATTATTGGTTCAATTTTGAACATCAAATACATCCTAAAACCAAAAAATTGTCCTTCAAGACCTCAAATTCTATGTTGACTCAGGTATTGATAATTATCACTTAATTCTTCATCAATTTTTGCATTATCTTTAAACATCCCAATAATTGCATCCTTAACAAGCCATATGTCCATTTCCACCCATATGTATACCCCGAATGTTTTCTGGGTGGAAGAGAAATTGGGATGAGGGATCCTTTGCATCATGTCTCCTTGAGTATTCTAATGTTTCAACTTTCATGTGTAATTCCTCTAAACCAAGGAAGAGTGTCGAGCCTCAATGGGAACACATAAGGCCTATATCCTTTTTAATTAGTGAAAGGGATTTTGTTGCTAGAGGTCTGTTGTCTTTTGGTATTCCCCTAAATTTTAAACATACCAAATTAGATGAAAGGATTGGAACCTATAAATCAAATGCATTATCATAAATTACTACTTTGGTGAAGCTTAACTACCTTAGTCTTATCTACTCATATGTAAACAAAGCTCTTGTAATGTCCTTAATTTAGCCTAAAAGATTGATAAATGACATCCTCATTGAAGAGGGACAAGGATTCCTTCCCTTTAAAATCACATATAGAAGATAGACAACACATCTAGTGTTGGTGGTGAAAGCTATCCTATTTAATCCATTTTTTTAATAGTTTTTTCTTAATATTTAAACTATCATTTTTAAGTAATGTGTGTGAGTAGCTTATCCTTGATCTTTAAACTAATCCATGTACAAGTCTTTTGCATCATAAATAAAAATTATAATTGCTTTTTTATAATTACAAGTCTTTTGAGAAACTTGAAGAGCAATAAGATTCCTCTTCATATGCAATTGTGTGCATCCCAACCATATTACATGTGAAAAAATGATATTAAGAAAATATGGAAAAAGTATTCAACAATACTAAGCTATAATGAAAAATAACATATCAAAATTTCTAGTGTGGAAAGAGTTCAATGCTATTAAGAGAATAAGGAAAAAGTATTCAACAATACTAAACTATAATGAAATAAAACATATGAGAGTTTCTACTGCTAAAAGAGTTCAATGATAAAAATTGTGATGGGTTTTAAATTAAAAATATGAAGCTTCTTGCAACAGTCACTCTAATGAGGTAAATTTAAATTTGGTTACAAGATGGAGGTGTTACAACGTTAAATGGACAAGTGATAATGTATTACAACATACAAGAGAAGTCAAGTATTGGAAGTTTAAGCAACATACTAAATCAAATGAAGAAACAACAACCATCACTACACACTAAAGCAAATGAAGAAAGAACTTTTGAGATAGAATGGAAAGTTGAATCTGAATGTATTAATTTATATGAAGAATAACCCTTAGCTAATGGTATTACTTTTGAAATGTGAAGAGACTTTGCTTTGAATGATTTTTGTTTTCGCATGCCATTTACTACTGCTATATTTAAGATAACAAGATTTTTTTTCATAAAAATATATTTTTCTAAGAATAATTGAGTAACTATTGCTCATTAAGTTTGAAATTGGATAAAATATAGTCTTATTAATTAATCTAACCATGGACTAATATTTTTTGTTCGTTATAAATTTATCTTTATTCATACCATGGACTAATTTTCTTAGTGAATATATTTATTTTGTTCATTGTAAATTTATCTTTATTCATTGACTTTTGTGAAAAGCTAATACACTTATTTTATTCATTGTAAATTTGCCTTTATTCATTGATTTTTGTAAAAGACTGTACGTAAATTTTGTTCATTGTAAATTTGTGTTTATTCATTGATTTTTATAAGAGCAGTACACAAATAAAAATTTATTGAAATATGTAATAGAATGATTGAACTATGGACTACTATTTTCCAGGAAGAACTATGACTATGGAATACAATTACTTTGTTCATTTTAAATTTGTCTTTCGTCATTAACTTTTGATTTTTGTGAGAGGCCTATATGGCATTCGTCTCTCTGGATTTAGATAGTGTCCACCATTACTTTCATGGTATCTCTTTGGTTGTTGATTTGATTTAATTTTTATTTTTATTTTTTCGGTGTGGTATTGAGCATGAGGTTTCTTTGTGTTATGGATCATATGAAAGGGAAATAAAATGGAGAAAATGATGATCTTACATGTTCTTCTGTGGGCAATGGAGACACCACCATCAACAAATTTTGTGTTCGTCATTGGTAGCATGTATTTATGTTACTTCGTAGATATCATATAATGTCTTCTTGGTCTTCCAGTATGTGAGTGAAATGCCTCAAGACGTGTTGGGTGGGGTGAATGATTGTCTTGAATGACTATCTTTTCTTAGATGATTGCAGATTCTATAGTGAATATTTACTAGACTGATTAAAACCACTTATACTATGAAACGGGAACTCGACACAGTTCTCGTTTTTCTCTCTCCTAATTTTAGTAGCTATTTTTACCCCCATTTCAAAAATGGTTGATGCCAGTATCACACATTTTCATTTTCAG
>LPNX010280015.1:564720-605352 GCA_001517045.1 Pseudotsuga menziesii
CTCTGAGTACTTCTCCTTGATTCATGGATGGTAAATGGGGTAAATCGCGGGCCCTAATTACATAGCCTAACTTGAGGGGATCAAGAGAGTCAAATCCATGACCTTCTAAACTTTGGGGGGAGAGATCTCATGTCTCACTCATAACCTCTTGAGCTAACCATCAAAATTAAGGATGTAGTACTATGCCTAATATATTGTATGGTCTAATATATTATCTCATTATGAATCACATCATAATTTCTTTGTTTCTATATGGTTATAATGGTGAAATTATTAGAGAAATTTGTTTTTTCTTTAATATGCAATTTTCCAGAAAGTTGTAATTTATCTCTTCAAGAATTTTTCTTTTTTTCCAATTTAAGGTTGATTTTAAAGTTTTGTTAAACAACAATATGGGATGTTTAGTCCATGGCTCTATTTTTTACCCTAAAAAAAAAAACGTGTATACTGGTATCAACACTTCTCTATTTGGGGGGTGTTTTTGGTGTTTTTTTGCAAAAATCATCATTTTTATGGGTAGAGTTCTCGTTTCATAGTATAAGTGGTTTTAAGGTATGTGATCACACTTTCTCTAATACTACTTTCTCTTCTTCAAGCACTATTTACGAGAGATGGAAGAATCAAATAAGGAATCTGTTTTAAAGTGCAGTCAAGAAACTTTATTCAGCTTCAAACCCTCCCTCGGTGTTGGATCATATACTACATACAATCTTCCATTAGAGGAAACACGCAATAGCCCAGTGCAGACATAACTTGATTTCTATGGCCAGTTTACCAGAACATAGAAACCCAGGATCCCTGTAGCTTCAACATCCTCTACAGAGAATGATAAATCGACTTTGTTAGAGGATTTCAAAGCATGACTGGCCCGAGTTGTGAAAAACAAGAAACATGCGAAAATAGATTCTATATTAGGACCATTCATAGGGATTGCTGAAAAGCAAAGGGAAATATTTTGGATGAGAAATTGCAGGGATTTTCAGATACCAGAAATCTTGTAGAGGCCCATATCGAGTGAATTTGAATTCGATTAAAAACATCAAATCTAAAGAGAAATCCAAAGCAGAATCATAATCAAAAGGGAAACCAAAAGATTCTACAGAAGACTTCAAGGAATTTGTATATCATATGTTGCTAGCAGGAGACCTCTCACAAGGATTCATGATTTCTTGTCTGCCTTAGATATTCAAACAACACACATGAAAGTTTCGTGATGGTGAGCATCTTGGATACAAAAAAATGTCTGCATTATGTCAATGTGCTACTGATCCTGGATCGGTACCAATATTTCTCTCAATGTTTATCAATGGTCCGATGCAAACAAAATCTCATAATCATCTAGTGGAGGGAGCAACATCCTATAGGTGAGGATTGATGCAAGTATGAAGGTAGCAGGAGTGTTTTAGAGCAAGGAGAGAGATGCATTATGAGAATAAATCGATTTCAAATTTAAAAATGATTTTAGAGGTAAACAATTATTTCAAATTTTTTAATTTGAATTTGAACAGGACAACTTTTCCATCCCATTAATATAATGGTCCAACATTGCCAATAAGTTGGGTGGAAGGTACTGCTGGAGCGTACGCTAAGAAAGAGACACATGCTCAATCCACGCATGGAATTTGACGGCCTACATAACATATTTTCATTTTCAAAACGTATTTGACCGATTAAAAAAAGTTTGAGACGTCAACAACTACGTTTAGCAAAAATTTCAAAACATATATTTGACAAGTACTAAGTTAGATCTCTCGTCATAATTTGTAATACATGTTTAAGGTTGCATGGCCATTGGTGGGACTGTATATGATATGATGGCACCAATTAATTTAACTATTAAAGACTAGTTATACTGTATGCATGAATAAAACAAGCGTTTATACTCTTAATAAGTGCATAATGATCTCCTATATAAACCTAAAATTTAATATAAACACACACATACTCAGTAGAATTTTAATACATGTACCGTTGCCTCTAGAGTTGTAGTTGGGTGATTCAGAATGGGGCCCAATTATACCCATCGATTCCATTAATACATGTACTGTCGCCAACAGTACTCTCGTTGGGTAATTAAACGACTTGCCATACAAAAATGGCTTCTTATACTCATTGATTCGAGGAATGATTCCACCAGCTGATAGAGTGGAAGAGGAAGATGAAGGATAAAATTGTTATTTGGGCAGGAGGAGAGAATCTGGTCATCGCATCCATTACCTTAACAAAGTTTTTCTATTGGTTGATGGATCCATCTAAAGTTTTTATTTATACAGTTGAAGATCCTTGAATTTTATTTGAAATGGGTTTATTCAAAGATTGGTATGGGAAGCTATATATAATGCACTTGTTCTGGTTTTACTTCTTCGGATGGTTGTCTGCTATTGCTTCTAGACAACTTCAAATAAGTGACAATGTATCAGGCACTGTGAGATTTCTGGATTTAGAGATCACGTGTTTAAGAAATCTAGTGGTTTTTTATTCAAGCATTATTAGAGGCAGACTTTATTTGGAGATGGGTGCCAAAGATGCTCTCAGCTTCCTAACAAGTCTGATAAAGTTGAATCCCATAAATGGGTTCAGGTTGGACTGTGAGCTCATAGACTCATGATGGTCACTATGTGCAAGCATTTAAGTCGACACCTCACTTATACATGACCAGTGTGCAAGCATTCAATTCCACGTGTTCTTCCTACACATGGTGAGTGTACACCATTCAATACTGAATAACATTGATAAGAATTTTTCTTTGCCACTGATCCGGATTTATGTAGGAACGCAACAGAATACACAAATAACCATAGAAATAAAGATGCAGTGGAAATAACACTTCATTTCATTAATCAAAGAACTGAAACTTGTTTACATACATAATGGAAATAAACTAGCTAGAGTGATGGTAGCTTATCTCTGAGAAGAGATGTGGCGGTTACATGACTCTGAACTCTGTGTTACAATGAGGCTCGAAGGCCTATATATTATTGAGAAACAATGGAAACCCTACACATCCAAAAACCTAACCCTAGGAGGCGAAACTACAGAATGTGGGCCCCGTTGGGTAACTTGGTACATCAATTTTTCGGGGTCGTAACTTTGGCATACTACCTTCGTTTAACGCACATGATACATCGTTAGAAATATCTATTCAAGGACTACATCCATAAACAACAAATGTTGAATCTGAAATGGACTCATATTTTCCCAACCATTTGATGTCAAAAAAACATCGTTTAGGGCCTCAAAATGGCTTCGGAAGTTTAGGTCCCGAAAACTGCCAAAAATAGTAAATTGTGTTACAATTAAGGAAACTAGAAAAACGAAAGAAACAATGGTGGGGGTCCAAGTGGAATAGGCGGGTGGCCACCAATATCCTCCTGGATCATTCCTCGCCCCTTAGGAAGAAATGGTCCCCATTGCGTTGAGTTCCTCCATGAGATGAGGAAACTTCTGCTGAACTTGGTCCCTGGTGAGCCACTTTCCCTGGTGAAGGAGTTGGCATGTTTTGACAACTCGATATAGCTAGATCTTTTGCTGGCAGGTGTTCTTGATCTGTGTGTCCATAATACGATCAGTTATGGTTTGTTCCATGCAGTTTGGGTTTAACTCTGTTGATGTGAGTTGTTCTGCCACGTTTGATGTGTCCAGTAGAGGTGGAAAGTAGGGCCAACGGCGTCCACATTGAACACTGGGTGCAGACCAAGGAATGGTGGAATACTAAGCTCAAAGGCATTGTCCCCGACAACCTTGGTGATGGTGTATGTCCCATATCAGAGTGGGTGAAGCTTGCGGTGGGGTCCAGCGAGGCGCTCCTTCTGCAAATGTAGCCACACTTAGTCGCCCACCTGGAAGTTGTGTTGCACCCGATGCTGATCATGCCGCTGCTTGTACTTAGCATTGGATCTGTCCAATATTTCATGAACCTGTTGGCGAATGTGTTGAATGCGCTCAATGAATTTGTTTGCCTTGGAAACTTCAGACTGGACATGACCTGAATCAGCTTTAGTAACTACAAATGGCATGGCTACGTTAATGGGACATAGTGGCTGGAATCCAAAACCCACCTGAAAGGGGCTATGGTTGGTTCAGCTATGGAGGGCTTGGTTATAGCTATGTTGTACATAGGGGAGGCTCTAATCCCATGTGCGTGGATTCTTTGAGTTGTACATGCACAAAATGTGTACGATCATCCTGTTGACGACCTTTGTCTGGCCATCAGTCTGGGGATGGAAAGTTGTGGACTTTGTGAACTTGGTGTATAGCATTGACCATAGGCTAGGCCAAAATGTACTAAGGAACCTGTTGTCCCGATCTCAGATTATAGACTATGGGATCCCAAAGTGTACCCACACTCGTTCAAAGAAGAGTTTAGCAGTGGCTTCTGCTGTGATATTCTTCTCGCAGGCCGCCATTATGGCCATCTTTGAGAATTTGTCGATGACCACGAACACACAGTCGTTGCCATGCTTAGTAGAAGGAAGGCCCGACATGTAATCCATGGAGATGGATTCCCAAGGTCAATTAGGGGTAGGCAACAGAGTATAGAGGCCTTGCTTCTTGATGGACGGTTTGGCAATGATGCAGGCAGTGCAAGATCAGATGTACTTCTCGATGTCCTGTCGAAGGTTCGGCCAATAGAAATACTTCTACAGTACTACCACTATTTTCTCGACTTCGAAATGCCCAACGACCCGACTGTAGTGCGCTTCCCAAATCATCTTGGCACGCTCGCTTGAAGGAACACAAAGGTGTCCCATGTGACATAGTAGTGCATCTTGGAGGTGAAAATTTGGAACTTGGTTTCCCTCCAAGAGCGTCCTGTATGCGTGGATGAATTCTAGATCGCTCTTGTAGAGAAGCGGCCAATCAGAAGTCTCATGCCCATAAGAGTTGAGCACGGTGGTTATCGCCACAATCGGTGGTCGGCTGAGGCAGTCTGCAACATTATTGGTGCTTCCCTTCTTGTATTTGATGTTCAAATAAAAATGTTGTAGATATGTGGACCACTTCTAATGGCGATCGTTCTTGAACTTCCCTTGTGTCTGTATGAACTGCAGGGGTCGCTGGTCTGTGTGGATGATCGTTTCCTTCCCCAAAATGTAATGCTTCCATTGTCGGCAATCCTGTATAATGGAATACATCTCTTTGTCATTAGTGGGATATTTGCGGACTGTGTCGAACAGTGTCTCACTGTGATATGCCACTGGATGCCCTTGTTGAGTAAGGGCTGCCCCAATAGCATAGTCAGGGGCATCCGTTCTCGATCTCAAATGGTTGTTGCAAGTCTGGTAATGTGAAAATTGGGGCACAACAGAGGCAATGTTTCAATTCTGCAAACGCCTTCTATTGAGTTTCTGACAAGAAGAATTTTGCTTTTGCTCCTCCCTTGGTGACTTGACTCAAGGGCCAAGTGATATGAGAGAATCCCAACACGAGCCTGTGGTAGAAATTAGCAAGATCCAGAAAGCTGCGGAGCTCTGTTAGAGTAGTCAAGGCTGGACAATCTCGAATGACTTGGATCTTGGTTGGATCCACATGTACCCCACACTCATCAATAATGTATCCCAGATACTAAACCTGGGTCATGCCAAAAATGTTCTTGTCCAAATTGGCACACAACTTGTGCTTCTGCAATGTTTGGAGGACCAGTCGGATGTGGTGGAGGTGCTCTTCCCAAGTCTGGCTGAATATCAGGATGTCATTCAAGTACACTACTACAAATGAGTTGGTGAATGGCCACAAGATGTCGTCCATCAGTCTCATGAAGGTTGCAGGAGCATTCATCAGCCCGAAAGGCATGACCAACCATTCGAAAAGGCCCTCTTTGGCTTTGAAGGTAGTCTTCCACACATCGGTCAGTTCAATCGGTACCTGGTGATACCCAGAATTTAAGTCGATCTTGCTAAAATATTTCGCCCCTTTAAGCTGGTCCAGGTCATCAATCCGTGGGATCGGGTACCTATTCTAGACAGTGATCTTGTTCAGTGCCCGATAGTCAATACAGAGTCTCCAAGTCCCGTCCTTCTTCTGTACCAACACGATCGGGCTCCCACAGGGCAATGAACTTGGTCGGATGTGACCCTTCTGCAGCAGCTCCTAAATCTGCCTCTTGATTTCATCGTTCTCTAGAACAGAGTGTCGATAGATCGGTCCATTGGGCAGTGACACACCTGGGGTCATATCGATGGGGTGCTTGACCTAACAGTGCAGAGGCACCCCTGTGGGTGAGGTGAATATGCCTCGATACTCCTCCACGACCTTGTCCATTTGTTGCTGTCGTGCGGAGGAGCCCTTTCTAGAGGTTGTGGCCACGATCTTCTTCTTTCCCTAAGGGCGGATCATCAAGAAAACAAATTTCCCAGTTTTGGAAATGAGCTTACTGCATTGTTTTGCAGTAACCAAAGAGATAGCGGCAGGAGGTGGTACCTCTGGTATCCTGTACAACTTATTTCCCAACGTAATAATAATAGCGCGAGGCCGGGACTCATATACAACATGTCGCTTCCATAAGTATGGTTGACCTAATAATACATCACAAGCATCAAGAGGAGCAATATAACATAATACCTCATTGGTGAAGGGCTTGATGCTGTAGGGAAGGCGACACTGCTAGCTGACGCAGAGATCCCGTCTTTGGTGAAGCCACCCAATGGTGTACGACTGCGGGTGTGCTGTAGTCGACAAGCCCAACCGCTTCACGACCTCTGCTGAAATGAGGTTCTTTTGGCTCCCACTGTCGACAATGAACTGTAGTGGGGAACCCTTTACCCACATCTAGGAGTGGAAAAGATGCTCCTCCTTGTCTGAATCTTCTGGTTCTTCCTTTTGGATCTTCGAGGTTGCAACAGTGGCATTGGGCTCTGTATCAATAATCTTCTTCCCTCTATCATTCCCCTTCTCGGGTTCTGACTCAGTGTCAGAGTATGCATCTGATTCGGAAGCCTTTATCTCGGCCACTAGTGACTGCTTGGCCCGACACTCACTTGTGTTGTGAGTGGGGCTCTTATGGAACTTGTGAGTGTCGCTCTTTTCTTGCGTCTTTGGCAAGTTGTTTTGAGTCGCCATGCCTTGTTTTTGTCCTTGGTTTTGTGGTTTGGGGGAACCTTTCACTTGCTTCTGATTCACAGATCCAAAGTCTCACTTTTTTTGTTTGAATTTTTGCTCAATTTTGGCAGCATACTTGTATGCCATACCAAGTGAGGAGATGTTGAGGAACTCCATTTTCTCCTGAATGTATCTATGTAGACAACTGTGGTACTTAAACACCAAATGTTTCTCTGAATCTTTGATACCCAACTTGGTGCGCAGGGTATGGAACAGATTCGCCAGCTCATGCACATCTTGATCTCTTTGCTGCCGTAACATAGTCCATTGTATGTACTTGTCCTCATAGCTCCCCATGGGATAACATTGTCCCTTTATGGCATCTCAGAAAGAATTCCAAGTGGGTAAAACCGAGAACATAGAGGGTTCCTCCTCGTCCTTTCTCTCACAGTAGGTTTCCCACCAGTCCTTGACATGGGGGGCGGCTTTGAGTAGTGAAAAAGTAATCTTTTTCCGGTCAAAAAAGTCATGAACCGAGAAATATCCTTCTAATAGATTCAACCATCTATCTACGACATCTACATCTATTTGACTATCAAATATGGGAATGTCGAAGTTGACTTGTACCTTAAAAGGGGTTGCGCCTACTGTGTGGTTGCGAGATGCAGATGCACCGCAAGTGGGAAGTCGTCGAAGGATTTGGGTGAAGTTATCCATCATCGCGTTCCTTTGTTTTTCAAGGGCCTCCTCGAGCAACATTTTGATAGGATCTTCTGCGCCCTCGTCTTTCTTTTCGTCCCCCATGGGTGGCCATCAGGATTTGCAAGGCTGATCTTGCAAAGGTTCAACCAGATTGAGCCCTAACTCCTTATACCCCACCCTCATTGGGGACATGTAAAGAAGGACCGAGAAAGAGCAGATTGCTCTGATACCACTGATCCGGATTTATGCAGGAATGTAACAAAATACACAAATAACCATAGAAACAAAGTTGCAGCGGAAATAACACTTCATTTCATTAATCAAAGAATTGAAACTTGTTTACATACATAATGGAAATAAACTAGCTAGAGTGCTGGTAGCTTATCTCTGAGAAGAGATGTGGCAGCTACATGCCTCTGAACTCTGTGTTACAATGAGGCTCAAAGGCCTATATATTATTGAAAAACAATGGAAATCCTACACATCCAAAAACCTAACCCTAGGAGGTGAAATGCCAGAATGTGGGCCCCGTTGGGTAACTTGGTACATCAATTTCCCACGGTCGTAACTTTGGCATACCACCTTCGTTTGACACACATGATACATCGTTAGAAAGATCTATTCAAGGACTACATCCCTAAATAGCAAATATCAAGTTTGGAACGGACTCATATTTGCCCGACAATTCGATGCCGAAAAAACGTTGTTTAGGCCCTCAAAACGGCTCCGGAAGTTTAGGACCTGAAAACTGCTAAAAATAGTAAATTGTGCTACAATTAAGGAAACTGTAAAACTGAAAGAAACAATGTTGGGGGTCCAAGTGGAATAGGTGGGTGGCCACCAATATCCTCCTGGATCAGCCGCCATGCAAAGATGCATAATTTCAATCAATTGAGAGGCGTTGAGAACTCGGGGTAAGGGCAGGTGATGGGGTAGTTGTAGCTAACCATTTTTTGTACCAAATGTATCCTATGTCTTTAACTAGTGCAACTTTGCGAATGAGAATGGAAACAAAACCCAACGTCGTTGGAATTTGGGGTGGAGGGATTATTTAAATGCTCGTCGGGAATCAAGGAGCATCGAATTGTCCTAGATCGTTCTAACCATTTGTTGTTTCCCTTCTTCTTTTGGTGCTAGAATTTATGCCATTCGTTCAACCCATCTCGCCTAACTTGGAAGGAGATGTCACTTGGTCGATCAACAACATGACTTGTAATGACCACACTCCGCCTCTGAGTCAGTATAGGCCGAGAACAACTACGAGGACACTACGGTTGCTACAAAGGTTCTCTTCATTGGAGGTTCGAATCCACGGGATTCATTGGTCGTTTTGTTGCAGAGGTCAGTGTTAAATTGAGGCGCCCTACCTTAGACCTATACCCTTGTACGCCAAGAGTGACGAGTTTCGAGTACATAACTTGTGGGTATCATATCCTTTCAGATGTATACTTAACTCTCCCCTTGTCAACAAATCCCTAGCAATATTAATTACATCTCGACAGTGATTGGGTTAATTCATGCATTATGCTGTTAATGTGCTATGGCAATGGGTAGAGTAAAAAATCTGCGGTAGCAAGGGCCGTATCAGCTTTTGTTGTAGCTGGAATTTGAATTGTAAATATTTTGTTGATTGAAACTTTAAAATCTGAACTTTGCTCCTAGTGCACTTTTAGGAGCCAAATCACTACTCTTTTTGTTGATTAAAGGATGCAGACCGAGGATCTTATAATCTTATCGTATTTTCTTCCAAAGTTCTTTTTAATATGGGATATTGGATTTGGTGGATATTGACTTTAATAGAGGATTATGTATGTTTCAATTTAATTATTTTTTTTTAAATTTAAATTTAAAGATGGGTGAATACACATAATTTTTTTATTTAAATGAAATTATTTTATAAGTTAATTAATGTTTATATATATATATATATATATATATATATATATTTCTTTTTCCAAGGAAAAAATTTGTAAATAACTTTATTTACATTCAACAGATAGCCCATAAGTCCATTATACACATAGAAACCCAACCTTAAAGCTGGTAGATACAGTCAAAATAAAGCCCCATATAGAGCCCAAAAAACCAAAACATATGTCCCAAGGCATTAAAGCCATATCAAAAAAATAAAAGACAGTTTCACAAACTGCTCACTAACTTTATCAGTATTACAAAAATTTGTTCATCAGTGTAAAACCTGATATCTGTGCATCAACAACCATATGAGAAGGAAAAACACAAGTTGTTTCCATCAAAACAAACATATACCCAAGGATCTGTACCCCAAATCCCAAAATCCTCTTTAAAAAATCTGAAATGTTTCCACAACTTCATCTGCACGGTGTTCCTTAATGGACCAGAATCCTTCCAATATCCTTCCTCCAGCTTTAGTCAAAGCATCTGCAGAAAAATTTCTTTCCTGATATATATGATTGAACGACACATAATCAAAACCATCAGTATTCCTGTTAACATCTTGAAGAATCATGGCTAATTCTAAATTCAATAATCGGTACTTACCAGATGCCCAGTTAATTACTAACTGAGAATCACCGAAAATCTGAATTTTATCCAAAGAGTTCCTTCGAGCCAGAAAGAGAAGAAGCTTGAGGGCACAGAATTCTGCAAAATTATTAGTACCCAATCCTAAACCAGCTTTAAAAGAGAAAAAGTGAACATCTGATAAAAACAACATACCTCCAGCTCCACAGATTTTAGGATCCCTAGTTGAAGAACCATAAAAAAAACCCCATGCAAAGGTTTTATCAATAACTTCCACAAAGATAGTTTGTATCGAAACCACAGAGCTCTTCTGCGGAATGTTCTTCATCATTCCCAAACTGAAGCTAGATACCTGTGCTGGTGTTAGAGTAAGATCCTCAAAACAAGACAAGTTTCTGGCCTTCCAGATGAACCCTAAAACAATAATAGGTAATGGTTTAATATTTGCCACCTCCAAATTTAAACGCCATGTTTTAATGTTTTTAAATATGTTTCACTAATACAATATAAACTAATTATTTTTAATAGATAATCTAAATTTCTTAAAAAAATAATCAAAGGTTTTTTTTAAAGAATTTTGCTATATCAAAAAAATTAGAATTTTTCAATAGTATCAAATTGTTTGGATGTTACTAATCGATGAAAACATAATTTTTTTTGTAAAAGCAAGATTTGTAATATATATAATTTAATTCAAAATTTACAACATTTTGACTTATTAAATATTTTTTTAAATTTTTTGAGATAAAAAAGTATAAACCTCATTAATTTGATAAATCCGATGGTTATGGAAAAATCCATAACCGTTCGAAAACACAAACGTCATAAAATTTTGATTTGATAAACAATAGAAATTTAAAATTCCAGGCCTGCCTCACTCCATGGATGGCCATGAAAGGATGGTTTGAAATCTGACAGACTCGCCTTTAAGACGAGTCAGTCTGAATAAGGCTCGCCTCCGTTTCACATACTTACTGAAAGATATGGGAAAATCGGACGAACGCATTTTTCTGACTCTTGGTATGGACAACGACGAAGAAATAATTAATCTCCCAGAGCCACGGCAAAACCCACATGCCTGTCGAATTGGTGGCGTCGCTGTTTTAACCTGTGATCTGTTCAATACAGGCTCACTAACACTGTGAATCTGCGCAGCCATTGGGTGGCCTATGACGCCCACTTCCAAGGAGATTCGAGAGAGCCCACTGATTCCAGAGTTCTCTATAAGTCGACTTATACCTATTTATTATTTCGTTTAATCCTTAGTCCAAGGTTTCATTCTTGTAAACACAATGGCAAAAACCAGCGGACGTGTAAGTAACGTAAGTGTAAACAACGACAGAAATGCTGGACTCCAATAGGGCATCAACTGTAGCATCAAGATGCCAATAAATTCAACAAACTCCTAAGATTGCATCAAATCTATGCGTAAAGATTTGCACAACCTAACCCTAAAAATCTTAGCTGTGAGCCATTCCGTCGCCAGCTGTACATCGCCTGCATTGCCTTCAACCAACGGTATATGCACACTGGTTTGGAGGCGAGAATTCCTGAGGCTACGCCCACCATTAAGAATAGCCTTCCGCGTAATAACCAGAACCATCCTGGAAATTCTGTGTGCTTTTGGTTTTTCTTTACAGCGGAATTGAATGAAACAGCAGGAGGGGTAGGGGTTTTGACTAGACTCGGGGAGTGGACTCTAGAGCACCTCACGAGTCCGGACAACTTTTTGGTTTTGATTGTATAAATTAGGAACCACGGACAAGGAAGTTTGATGATATGGGAGATTTCTGGCTGATAGATGCAGAAAGATCGCAGCCCAAGCAATGTCAAACAGCCTTTCTTCGTCTTCTAATGTTAGCGATCAATGCCTTAGAGGCTATTCTTCTACTTCGCCTCTCACCCTGGAGACCATTAATCCAAAGGTTGTCCTTTCTTCCTTATTTTGTCTGGATTTGATTCAGGGCCTGTTTTATTTGATGCGATTATTTACTCTGCTTATTTTATTGGGTTCTTTTTAATTCGCAAAGGTGTAAGCCTCTTGAAGTAACACAGCCCATGCCATTGTTCGTTAGAATTTCTAGAACCCAAAGTTTTGATACATTGTCTTTTATGTTATTAGTTTATATTATTGCCTGAAATCCCGGGGGCATTGTCTTTTATGTTGATCATTTTATATACTTGCCTAAAGTGGAGTTGGCTAAACTTTTGCACCTTTCAAGTCAAGTTTGGCTGGAATCCCTCAACATTATTTGCCAATTTACTGTTGAAAATGAAATTTTGAGTATTGAAATTGCAATTTTTATTGCAGAAATGAATTTAAGACCCTTGATAATTCGTTGGACACCTAGATTATACAATTCCAATCACTGAAAACTACCATGTAAACAATTTCCTCTAGATTTTGGGTAGAAAACTCACCAAATTTCGAATACAAATGTTCGACAGTTTAGCTTACACAGCCTAAAATCCCTAAGACCTTGTCTTTTTGGTTTTTTAATTACTGCTTTTACTTTGGAATTTCTGCTTATAGTAACTTCCAGTGGTCCTTACGTTAAGCAACAGCCTTAAAGTAACTGGTGCGCAGTACTGGATAGGGTTGCCGGTACAACCGTGGAAGTACAGTGAAGAACGAAACTACCTTTTTCTTCTTGGAGTTTAAGGCTAAACTGCTTCTGCCTATGGTTAGTTTACTACAACTAGTTTGATACCGACAGTTGGCCTGTTAGGTACAGGTGACCAGGATAGGCTGGCAGGAGCTGCAGTCTGTCAGGGAATGTTTCACTGTAAAGTTGTCGTTCAGAACGTTTAGATCATGTGAGGGCAATACAAGAGTTATGAGTCAGTGTTTCAGCTTGAGATCCAACCGGCATCAAGTTTGCTGCCTTGTGTTAAATGCTTTGCAGCAAGCTAAATATTGCTGGCCATAGTGAACAGTTTTTATATGATTTATTAATGATAGGATCTTTATGCTGCCTTTGCAGGTAGAACCTGGAAAATTGAAACAATTCTTTCTTTCTCCTTAAAAAGAAAACAAAACATCGAGAGCAACAATTCCAACTGAAAGAGAATCTATCTGTCCCGTACCATATGGCAGAAATCCTTTAGTCAAATCTACTGTGAAGTTAGAAACCTTTGCCAGGTTGAAACAGGTACTCACATCATGAAAACTTGCATGGCAGTGATGAATCCTTTAAATGAAAAAGCCATTTAATCTGATCACATGCTTCATGCTCCTCGTAGCCTGCCATAACATCCACTTGTTTACCATCATGGATCCTTTCTGATGTATTGAAGCAAAATTGAATTCTGTATTACCAAAACATCCCGTCAACTTTGAAGCCCCGGATGTGCTTGATTATATATGTCTTCTGACCAACTACACGGCATCCGTATGTAAGCCCAAAAAGACAAGCTTGATCCTCGACTCTGGTTTGATGAGAGAGCCAACAGAGAGGACCTGCATCTTAAAAGAAAAATATGACTGCCAAACACCTTGGTACCTCCTAATTCATGGTAGTCCTTGATCATGGACATTCCATTGAGACGATCTGTAATTGGTTTAGTTGTTCTGAACTTCACAGTTCCGCAGGAGAAAATGATTTGTCATCTCTGTGAGACTAAGAGCATTGAGAATGAAAGTCACTTTCTCTTAGAGTGCCCTATGTATACCCACATTCGATCGCAGTTTCACAATCTTCATTATAATAATAACCTCTCTAATCTTCTAACTTGTCAAAGCTTTTTGCCGTGCGTATACCCACATTCGATCACAGTTTCACAATCTTCATTATAATAATAACCTCTCTAATCTTCTAACTTGTCAAAGTTTTTTGCCCTGTGTATACCCACATTCGATCCCAGTTTCACAATCTTCATTATAATAATAACCTCTCTAATCTTCTGACTGGTGGCCTCCGTACGCTTATTTCTAAGCTTTTTGAACATAGGAATAAAATTTTACAGCAAAATAAGTAATTTCTTCCTTCTTAAGGTCCAATAGACCAAAGTTGGTCTCAATGGACATTAATCATCATCATCATCAATCTGTAAATGGCTTCTCAAGCTCAGATAGGTACAAAAGAGTCCAAACTCCAGTTTAAACAAACAATTATTTTGAATAATTTGGCATAATTTTGTAAAAACAGGATGATTGGTAGCTTGTATTCTTTGAGAGAGATTACACTCTCGTCAAGATAACTACTGACCTACATCTTTATCCCACAAATCACCTTACTCATGAAAATATTTCCTTGCCCGTTGTTATCCTGCAAAAGTAGAATGTAATCAGCTGTCCTCTATCTGGAAAATGTCTAGATTGAATGTGGTAATCAAATACCAACCTTGGCGATAATCCAAATACTCACAATATAACTGTTGTTTATTTAATTATATTTTCAGTTTTTCATTAAGCAAATCATTCAGAGTCACAAATGTAGTTGTATTTACTGTGTTATATGGTCGTTTTCTCTATCTTCGTCAATTCCTCTAATCTAAACCATGACTATTGTTTCTATTTTAATGTTTCCCATTATTTCAATATGTTATGGTCTTTTTTTCTTATGACAATATTTGGTTAGGGAACAATCCACTGTGACTACATGAATATATTAGATCTTCTACCATCAGTCAGTTTCTAATCAGGCTGTTCTCAGATCAAGTCTTTTTTATAAAGCATCCCATGTTTTGTATTTTATCTGTGGAGAACAGTTGCTAAAGAATGATGCTGTTATAAATTGTCTCATGCTTGATGCATGTCAGGGAAATACAAGAGTGCATGTTCTTTATTGTCAACTAAGTTTTGTTGCATAAGCTGCATGTTATGATTATCTATCTTCATGGGGTTCTGGATGTGGTCTGTTTTCTGATTTCACCCTGGAGATTATGTGTATTATTCAATGAGTCAAATTTTCCCCTTAGAGATTATGTGAGATCATTCACTGGATCCTTATCTTGCCGATGCTCATCTTCTTTTTAGTTGAGGATTTTGTCTTGGTTAGAGTCTGGACCTATGTTTGATTTGATATTTCAATTTTTTGGGTTTCCAGTAGAGGTTTCTGTGGAAGTGGTCCCAAATGAAAGGAATTGTTTCTATGGAATTTGAAGTGAGTACAATAATTTATTATGAATAAAAAATGCACAATCATTTTTCCTGCCGATGATCAAGACTTGGTATAACTTGGACAGTGTAATCATTTCCTCTCTATAATGAAAAATTAAACAAACTGCGCCTTCACTTTAAATTACCTTCTGGTCATGTTCTATCATGAAGTGCTAGGGCTTATCTGTATTGCCAAGCTGGCAAGTTGAAAATGTCTCCTCTGCTATGTGTTTGTGACTGAGATTCTAAATCAATTATGCTATTTATTGGGTGAGAATAAATCCAAGTGACAGTGACAATATATAATAGAATCAAATCTTTTAAAATTAATTATGCTACTTATTGGCTGACAATAAATCCAAGCAACAATGTCAATATAATAGAATCAAATCTTTGCCAAATGGCTAGAACATTCTGTATCTGGTATACTTTTGTTATAGTATTTTTATCTGGTCTAGTTTCAATGGTAAATAGTGTTGAAGCACGATTAGAAAAACATAGGTTCTGTTTTTCTTTTGTTAGCAGAGAACGGATGCCCTATATAGCAGCATCTGAGAGAATTACGACTCTGTATGAAGTTATGAACAATAATGTGGTCAGCACCTTAAATTGTTGATGATCTCAAATCTAGATTTCTTCTTGTTCATTTGAGGACTTAGGTTTTCATGTATTTTAATATACTAAAATAAAAGAGGGATAAACTTGAAGTCATCAGCTTCTATATTGTTGTTACTGACATTTAAAAATTAGCATGGAGTGAACATGGACTATTGTTCATTTTTAAAGTTTGTAACACTAGAGTTTTAAGATGATACATATTTAATATTTTTAGCAATGAGATTAGGCTCATTTAGAAGTGTTGTGACAAAGTCTTTGCTGTTTGCTACAGGTTTTGAAATGTGAATATGCAGTGAGTGGAGCAATTGTTGCACATGCCCAAGTATTTTCCTGTATCTTCACTTCTGATTTTCCATTTTATGAATTTCACCTTTTTTGTCAGAAAGTGTCATCTTTTCCATTGTTCATGATGTCTACATGAAACTTGTTCTAATAATTACCCTCTTCATTATTATTATTGTGCTTAAATCAGGATACAATAAGATGAGGCATAGCATACTACAGCTTCTAACCTCTTGAAATATTTTCACTTCAAAAGATATTTTGGTATGTGCTGTTCATAGTCTTACCATTCCTTATTTATCGGACAAGTGAGGAATGAAATTTATTATGTCTACTACCAAATTGTCCTTTGAATCTTTTGTTTGTGTTGATTTCCTAGCCTTGACGTCAACATGGACAAAATATTTCTCCTAATTAAATCTATGTGGATTCTGTCTTTGAGAGCTCAAATAGAGACGCATGGCCTAGCTCATGTTCATCAACTCATTATTGTGTTTATTTTATTGGAATGGTAGTTACAAGTTATGCCATTTTGCAAAATGGAATGCAACTAATTGTGGACCTTAATCCGTCCATGTATTGGGAATTTGGGATGTACCAATGGCCAAAAATTTATTGTTGGTAAAATCATTGACAATTAGATTTTTTTTTGGAAAACTAAACTCAACCTTTTTAGTTATAAAAAGTTAAATCTGACAATTTTCCAAGCCCCAAAATTAGAACATAAGGCTGTATGTGCAATTTACTCAATAGTCATTTCCATAGTTTTTTCTTTGCAGATCAAAGTGTGAACTAAATTCTTAAGTCTGACATTCAATATTTACGTTTTTTCAGATTATAGCAGAAACTTTACATTTTTGGAGTTTTACGCAATCTTTGATTATAATTAGTACAGTGACTCAACTAGATAGTAGAGTTAGGGGCAGAAGACATCTTTATAATGCCGTAGTGATTTGAGGTGTCATATTCAAACCATTGTTTAGGAAACACTATATAAGAACTCAACTGTTTAGATTTATAAGGGTTAACAAAATACTGAAATACTGAAATACCAAAATAGCCTTCTCGAAAATGTTCTAGAGAGAGATAGGTCTGGGTACTAGAGAGAGAGAGAGCGCGTGAAAGCCAAGCACAAGTGCTGAAAACAGAAATACAAAAGTGTACTCAAGATAAAAATTTCAAAATTAAGGGACCTTAGGCTGATAACACTTGGTATTTCATATCAAGAAGATCACAAGATGAGATAATGCAAATTAGAGCTTGAGTTTTGTATTATATACAACACAAGCGAGGGGTCTCTTCAAGAGGGGGAGGCATCCCTTCAAGAGGGAGTTCTCAGTTATGGGCCCACAAAACAATGGCACACACCCCAAGATGGTTAAAGGGTTGTCTTTTCCTTTATCCCTGCATAGGTAGTTATTGAAGGTTTAGAAGTAGAGGAAGGGGCAGGTTTGGGGACTCTGCAGGGAGGAATACGAAGGGAGGATTGGAAGAAGTGGAGTAATGGCTAAAGGGGAAAGGTAAGGAGTCAGACATAGTGGGGCTGGGGATGCTGCATGAAAGAGAGGGGCATTAGAGTTCATGGAAGGGGATAGGAGCGAGTAGGGGTCAGGTTGAGAGATCATGAAGTCACAGGGGCATGGGGCTCTAAGGATGGCTACAACTTCACCATGGATTCCAATAGATTGTTGAGAGGGGATGAGGTCTCTTCACAATACCATGTAGGTAGAGCTAGACATGAGCAACACCATAACATAAGTAGATCGAGGGTAGGATGTTGGTGGGTTGAAAGGACAAATTGTTAGTCTCTCAATGAAGTGCATTTTATGTGGCAAAGTAAGATATCATGCAAACTATATAGTCTATCTAAGAGAATAATAAAATACATATATAAATATTGTTTTGTTCATCCAAAAGGATGCAAATGGGGAGTTTAGGGGTGAAAAGCCTTATTTATGTAGTTGATTTAAATGTGGAAACCATTGAGTAGGAAGAGATGTCGCTTTTTGTGACTTTTACGGGGGATTCTCAGATGTTGCCTAGATGTCCTTGTTTGCCAAGGATGATTTGGGGATGTGCAAATGGCATCCTTGATGTTTCAGGGATGTGTACTTATGTCCTCCTCTGAAATGAAATGCCAGAAACATGCACCCCACCTTGGGGATGCATTCTTGCAACTCATTGAGATTATTATTATATATTCTTAGGGGAATAATTTATTGGATACATTTCTTGGACCTTTGGGAACATGCTTCCCCATTGAGATGTTTCTTCCTAAAGCAAATTGGAACTTTTAGACTCTTTGAGAAAAAATTCATATTATACATTTAATTTTAAAGTGTAGAAAAATCTCTTAGATAGTCGTGAAAATATTTGTGACATGATAAGTGGGAGTTGCTTTGCTAGAGGAATGCTTGTTTATTTTTATGGGGATACTAATCCTCGGAAACTTGGATTTTAACTTTGGAACATTCAATATTAAGTGAAGGAAGTGTGGTTGCCTTTTTCTTTTGTAAAAATGTATACATTAAAAAAAATCACCCACAGACAAACTCATAAGCTTTCATTGACTATAGTGATGAAATGGGGCAATCACCTATTCGAAAAAAATAGGGTACAACCTCATGGTTACCTCATCACTAATATCCCAAACAAAATTTACCTATCACACATGATAATCACAACAAAAACAACAAAATGGTGTTATCTTTTGGGGTTGCTTTTAAAGTGTTTACACCATGCTTGAGGATGCTTCATAAGATGTGCGGTTGCATGGTGTGGTGGCTAGCCTTGTTTGTACCATGATGGACATACACATTGGAGATGGCTTACCCATGGATTGCCATACCTTGACTTGATGCTTATGTGACATGCTTAGAAGATTGGAGACCTATGTGGCTTAGTGATATTCTTCATAAGGCACACACATAGAGGTCTTGTTTGCTCGTTGGGAGGATGACCCTTTTGGAGGAGTGTTGGGCATCTAGGAGAAGGGCATTAAACCCTAAATAGCATGGGGACATTTGGTTGCATGCATGGAGGCTTGTGCTTGATTCGAGGACACTTGTGCTAAATAATTTTCATGTAGTTGTGGTGGATTGGAGGCACACATGGCTCGAAAGGGAGTGTTAGAGCATTAGAGGCTTTTGGAGGAGGAGCGTTGGACACTTCTTGTGGAGCGCTCACCTTTGGACCCTTGCATGATGGGCAACCTTGGAGCTTGACATGTGGCACTTAGAATTGGAGTCCTTCACATGTGGACCTATGTAGTGATTAATTAGGTTGCTTGGTCGTGGACATTAACCACTTTGTTATTGTGGGCTTCCCTCACATTTCATATAAATAAAGGGAGGAGAGAGTCTTCTCATTCATCATGTTGATCACATACATGTATTGGACATGTCAATGTGCGAGCTAGAAAGAATTTGTCTCTTTCTTATGTACCCTTCGTCATTGTATTTTTCTCTCTTTGTCGTGAGGCTATGGCTCTTGAGTTGATGCAAGGAAGACTTTAGGCTTAGGGTTTACCTTGACAAGGCAAGGAAGTCTAGGGTTTGGGAGAAATCCTAGAGGAGCAAAGGGAGCACTTGTTCTAGTGGTTCTTGTGAGATATGAAGACTATGGTTTTGTGGCCTTTGGAATCTTTGTACTACTTGAAGTGCTTGATGTGGAGAATATAGTGGGAGACTATCTTCTTTTTCCTCTTACGCTTGTGTGATGCAAGTGTAGTTGCCATAAAGGACTTGCTGGTGTACACTTGCTTGTGGATCTTTGGTGAAGCAACCGGATTTGGTTGGGAGTGATTCCTAGCTAGGAGTTAGTGGTCATTGCTTGCTATTTATGGTGGATGCCCTAGCTAGGGTTTGGAGAAAATGATTTGTACCAGCTTGTATTAAGCTGTTGGCATGTAGTTGTGACTTGTAACTTCATCTCATGTATATATGAATCATGCTTCCCTATCCAAACTTTGTGTACTTGGAGATTTGGCTTTCAACTTATGTTCTCATGGTGATTGACTAGTTACTAGCGTTGGATATGTATGCTGATTTGCCATAACAAGTGTGCAGATTTTGTTAAGTGATTTGACGAATATATAGAAGCCAAGTGGGCAGAGTTATGACTGTAATTAGTAATTTTCAGATATGCTGTGTTGGGAAGTGTGCCCTAGTATTTCTCTCAAAGTACAATTGTTTGGTGTTTATTTTCTTGGGCTGCCTTGTTCAATTGGTTGGACAGAAGTGAAATATATACTGCTATGAATTTCAGATTCAGCCATAAGGATGAAAGTTCACAAGAATTAGATTTGGGAAACATCAAGGTTGAGATGGAATTTCTGATTTTGCATTAAAGACCTATTTTTGGGAAATTCCACCAAAGGCAAGGGTTGAGCCTAGGATCCAAAGTCAAAGTGATGTAGTACAGATTTATAACTTAGAGGGTAGACAATAGTCTTGAAATAAATAGATAATCATTAAAAAAATCCATGAGAGCTTGCAGTCTCCATGATTATTGGCTCCACGGTCTACCTGTTGTAGTAGTTATGACAATGTTCATTCTCTAGTCATTTTCTTCACTTGTATTTACTTCTATTTTGGATGAGGTGGGTGACTCTCATGTGTTCCAACTCTACCCTTGTTGTGGATTGTTTATTAATAGATCTAGCCTATTATTTTGGGCATTTTTGGGGATCTTTATTGTTGGATTCTCCGCTTTGGATTTTTCATCCCTTAGGCTAGTTTGGTTTCTTTTCCTCTTGCCCTATGGTGGGATTCGTTGCTTGCATAGGAAGTAGGTTTGCAGTTCTCCAAAGCTTAGTGATATTGTTCAACACAAGTGGAGTGTTTTCCTATGCACATATTTGAAGAAAGCATGAGCTAATTACATCTTTATGTAAATAAAAGATGAAATCTATGTAGGGGAGACACCATTGAAAATATATAATTATATTGCTTCCAAATACATAAAAAATACCAGCCTCATCAATTGCTAGGCGATATAGATGATCTTCCCATTTGCACTACTATCAACACTAGATGCTTATCTAGCTTTGCATCCTCTTTGCCTTATAAACTTATTGCTTCACTTTTGGAGTCCTGGGAATATGTTTAATTCGTTCCTTGGGTATGGAATCTTGTTACAAGGTTGGATCTTATAGCGAGAAATCATTATTTAGAGGTCGAACACGTTTCTCAAGAGTTGTTGAAGTTTGTAACTTGTAGTGAGGATAGGTGCTTCTACATTGGGTTGTGTCTAGCACGTGGAAGTATCTTCAAATTGTAACTCTCTTTGTAAAAGTGACCTTTGTAATACTTCATGTAAAAGGTCATTTTTCCCATGGTATTGGAGGGCCCATGGTATTGACATAAAGTGAATGTATAAAAGAGTCTATGGAGAATTGTCATAGGCAGTGTGAGATACATTGAGAGCAAGTGATCATAGTTACAAGAGACGACTTTCCTCTTGTAGTGAGCAGTCTAGATCTCAGTTTGAGATTACAAGCTATTCCAAGGAAGAGTCACTTCTCTATTGTCTATACCCTAGATCTAGGGTTTATTTGTCTAGTTTGTAGAGAGGATTTAGAGCATTTTCCTGTGTGTTTTGGTCTAGATCCGGAGGACTATGTATTGTTGTTGTAATCAAATTATGTAATAAGAATAAGACAAACATTTGCTGGTTTTCCCTTCCAAGGTAAATCCTTGTGTCTATTTTGTGTAGTTTCATTTTCTTGTTTTGTTGTGTATTTATTATGTAGTTGCATTTTCAGTAATTAATGTTTGGTAGTTAACTGAAGAACACATTAATAGTTGTTGCTAATCAAGAAATATATAAGGGTATAAAAGTTAACATGGTATCAAAGTTGGTTTCTCTCTAAGGAGGAATCTAGTGGGATAGATTTGGCAAAATGATGGTTGAGTGATGGAAGTTTTTTCATAAGACTGAGTTACAGGTTCTGTAGGGATTGTAGAAGATTTTGTTGTTATTGTCTACCAAGTTGAGGACAGAGGAACAATTGGATGGGATGCCCACAAGTGGTAAGGAGGATGAGTCCTCACTCGTCGCATGTCTTTCTAGCTCAATGCCAACTGGTGTGTGGTACATTGACAGTGGTGCTTCATGTCACATGACTGGAGTATGAGACTATTTCACCAGTCTAAAGGAGCATAGCTTTGACTTCTATGCTGAGCTTGGAGACAACTCCAAGTACAGTCCAGTAGGCACAGGGACTTTGAAGTTTCAAAGAGAGTTAGGGAAGGAATTACCGGTGAAAGATATATTATATGTACCAGGGTTGCAAAAGAATCTGATTTCAGTTTCTGTCCTGGAGGACAAAGGGTTTGAGGTAAATTTCTAGGATTGGAAAGTCTACATCCATCCCAAGGAATTAAGTTTCAGCTTGGTATACAATACATAATGGTATTATTGTGGCCAGGGTGTAGGCATAGGATTAATGTTTTTTCCCTTTGTTTGGATATGTTCTACTGTCTACATATAATGATAATTGTTAATACACCTCACAAGAAGTAGGACATAATTAATTTCACCATTTTCTATTTTAGTATGATGGAGAGTGAGGGATATGGAAGGAAAATTTAAAACATCCAACAATTATAACAAGATTTTAGGGACCCAACTAAAGAAAATGGCCTCAAATGGAGATGATGGTGCACCCCTAATTGGTGACGCAAAATAAGAGGAAAATTGCAATGGAGGTAGTATATGAGAAGGAAAACGAGAGGCAAATTGCAACGCAAGTAATGTATGACGTATATGAGAGGAAAAATACAGTGCAAGGAATGTATGAGTTATATGCGAGAAAAAATGATAAGCAAATCGTAGGTAGGTAATGTATGAGGTATATGAGAGGCGAAATGAGAGGTAAATTGTAGTGTAGGTAATGTATGAGGTATGCGAGAGGAAAATCACATGTTTTGGAGGCACCAATCGTGGAGGTAAATGGTAAACCAAGTAGAGAGAAACTGAGACTAGATCCCGTGGAGGTAACGTACAAATAAAGTAGGGTTTTCAGATTTGAGTAGTAGTACACAGGGATAGTGGAAAATTGAAGGAGGACAAAAGGCAGGACTAGGATCTGGCAAAGAATATGGAAAAATTAGAGTTGCGACAAAGCTAGTGCTTTGATACCATGTCAAGCCTGGAATAGATCCAAGGATGCACTGGCTTTTTTTTGTAGGTAAACACCCACGGAGTTTTGAACCGGTGACCTTACGCAAGGAGTGCCTTAACAGTACACCCATTCACCATCTATTCTACGCCCTGTGGGTTTCCAAGGATGGATTGGATTTCATTGAGCACAAATGTCTTATTATACATTTCAGGGGTGTCCTTTGGCCTTTAGATTCTAAAGGTACGTGCCTCTTCAACTTTGTAGGGCTTCCATCACTCTTTGAGGTTATCAAGGGTTAACTCCAACCCTAACAAGGATAGCGTTGTTTAGATCAAGGGTACCAAAGTCAACTAGGCTGCCATTGCTCAATTCTTGCCATTGTGGATCAAACCAAACACTTAACAGGGCTGTCATAATTTCCTTCAGATCACAAGCCCTAATAGGGCTACTGTTGGATTACACTCAGGTTGCCTTCACCTACAACAGTTGGACAACGAGTTGTTATAGAATTCATCTCTGTCCTGTAAGCATTGAAATAAAAGAAGAGGTAAGGCTGACGCCAACATCTAGAAGGGCTTGCATCAGTAGTTATGATAAAAAAAGAGTAGTAGCTCCTATTTTTGTAGTCTCTCATGCTTCAGATGAAAAGATAAGTACTTGTTCTCTATGTTTGTTTACCCTCATCTACAAAGGGTTTGATTTTCATGGTCACTTGATGTATACTTGTTCTTCTATTAATAAATCTATCATAAGAAAGGTTGTCGGGTTTTTCCCTCAAGAGGAGAGAGGTTTTTCTCAGGGTAAAAATCATGGTGTCTACTGTGCATGTAATTGAGATGTGATGTGTTTACTTTCTGCTCTATTTACTTTACTGTCACACTTCTCATAAGAAATTAATATGGTTGATACTTTCATGTGTAATTGTGTTAAAGACAATTTTTAAAATACATACATAATTACCTATTTATGAAAGTAGTTAAAAATTGAACAACAATATCTAACAAATGTGAAGTCCATCAAAAGATAGATATTTTAAGACCTAAGAAAGGCTACTTAAGGACCGAATAGTTTGGCTGCTTGGCATTTTTAATGAATAATAGCCCTTTTGCGATAAGCTGCATATGTACCTCCTCTCTCCATAATTTGCTAAAGACAGTCAAAGAGATGACCTCATTATCAAATACATATTTGTAGTGGAGTTCCCAAAGAACAAATAATGCTGAAATTCTCAAGCAATTGTAGACACTAGACATAGAATACAAGATCACAGATCTGGGATCCCCTAACAACGTTTCCCTCCAATGAATATGCCCCTGAAGAATACTTGCCAACTGCACCTGAATCTGGTCCCACAAGACCTCACAAAAGAGAAATCCCAAAAAATGTGTTTCACAGTGCCCACCCTAGGACAGGAGAGGTAGAGTCCATCTGTAAAGTTACTCTTGGCCAAACAAGCCTTGGAAGGGAGACCTTGATAGATCACCAATCAAGCAAAGATGCAGAGCTTATAGGAAACTTGCACAAGTCAAATGCTATGCAATCTTTGAATCTAATGGGTCTCGACTCTCAATATCCAAGGAAGCCCACCAAGCATTCAATACTAGGCCTAGCAGATGCTTCTGATGCAAAATGGAATAAAGTCTATGGGAATCATACCGAGTTAGAGGCCTTCCAAAGCTCCACTCCTAATCATGCTAGAAGGGCCCTAGCATATCAATGTTCATCTTTAATAGATCTTTCTGTGGGATAAGTCTCACTATCTCCAAAAAAGTGGGACGAACGCTTGAGCTTAGCAGAGTGGTCTGAGCATTCAAAACTGGTGTAGCATATGCTTCTGATGCAAAATGGAACAAAGCCTATGGGAATCATTCTGAGTTAGAGGCCTTCCAAATCTCCACTCCCAATCATGCTAGAAGGGCCTTGACATATTAATATTCATCTTGAATAGATATTCCAATGGGATGAGTCTCACTATCTCCAAAAAAGTGGGCTGATCCACTAAGCGCCAATCCTTCCAAGAGAAAAAATTGGTGTCGCATAAGTCCTTTAAGAAAAAGATCTTCCTACTTTGTCTCCTAGCCTGAAGACATGGAAGATTAGAGACACAAGTGTCTTCTAGCTTCCAATTCCAAATCAACCTTATGGCCAAGTTCCACCTAGCTCGACTACCTGACATTTGGCAATGGACCAAACTTGTCATCTTCCAACATACCGACCAAATACTCTTGAAGTTAAAAGATCTTGCAATCTGGAAATTATGAGGTATTTCATTACCAGGGAGTGATGAGATGGGAATTAAGTACCATAATTACCCTAATGTGAATGTATATAGTATTATTATTATTATTATTAAAAAATAAACCATCAGAAATCCATCTTAACTATGGATATTTTAAGCACCAATAACTTGTTTCTTTTTTATTCCTATTGGTGCTTAATAGATCTAGGTCTAAAGATGGATCTTTGCTAGTTTAAATGATTCTAAGTATTTTATGTACCTGTTCATATGGAAGACTACAGTATGAAAGTCATTTCAAAATTCAGATAGCCCATGGTTATGGTCAATTATTTTCATCTCTCTGATTTACTTTCCACTTTATTCAGAATGCTTTATAATTCTGTTTGACACCCATTTTACTTTGTTTGATATTTATCCTAGTTATATGCCTGATAAGATCCTCTTACCTTATTAGTGGGTAAGAAGTCTATAGAATATTTTTCTAAGTTGTCAGGAAACTTGGGTACCGGTATGGGTACGGGGACGGGGACGCAACTTTTTGAAAAAGGGTACTTGGATACGTCGGGGGTACTGTGTATATATATATATATATCTACTAAGTCTATATATATATATACTTAGTAGATATCAAATAGAAGACTAGAAGTTACATAAAATTTGATAAATCATTGTACCAGGCAGCTGTAACAGAGAATCAAACTCAGACATGAAAGTACAGTTGAAATCTTATTTTAAACACCTATTTGTACTACTGTTACATGCAATAAAAATTTAAAAATTGCCAAGTATATTCCAGCGTTGATGTGAGTGTATTTCTCAATATTAAATACAGATGTATATTTTTTATGTGCACATTTCGTAGTCAAATTATGTTCCATGAGTGCCAGACACAAAACCATAAAAACATTCATTGTAAATCAATGTAAAATCAATCTACCAGATTTGGACAATATTCAGTGGAATTTGAACAGTGTTTCAAAGTGTTTGACACAAGTCCTGAACCAAACTCCATACGTAGTTAGCAAAAATTTAGTTCAGATTTGGTGGGGGGTCATTACATTTTCCCCAATTAATTGCATTTTATTGAGTCGGTCGTACCCCCGGAGTACCCAAACATGGGGTACGAAGTACCCAAACACGGGGTACAACGTACCATTACACCTATAAATATCCCTTTTTTTTATAACGGAGTCTTGGGTACGTGGACCTAGTTTGGGTACGGAAGGGTACGACAGGAGACATACCCTACAAGTACCCAAGTACCCGGTACGGGTACGTGTACCCTACTGTCACGTTTCCTCCCCTCCGAGAGGACGCGATCTACAAGTTGGTGCTATCATTTAAGCAAGGATCTAAGCCCCATGAACATAATAATAATAAATTTAACATGAAACATTTACATATGCATAATGCAATCTACAGCGGAAGAAAATACATTAATTCAAGCATTCAACATATTCATCATCATTCATTAACAATTACAATTGCAAAGGTTAAGCACAAGAGAGACTTATCTTGAGAAGAAGCTTGTCCCACAACCAGCTATGTCTTTGCAACGTTCCACCCAACCATAGGCCAGTGTGCTCATCAATCTCTCAGTGGTATTGCCACCCCCAAGCTGGGCATGATTCCCACAAGGAATAAGGGAACTACAACAGGCTCACACATAGCCAAAGACACATCAAAATTCAGCCAAGCCAAAACTACATTTGGGTTTATTAGGTTGAGAAGGAGGTGGAAGGATGAATTGCTAAGCTAGTGAGCTCAACCACAGAGCTATGGACACCTACACTAGATATGGCTTGGTTTTCCCATCACCTATACACCCAACACAAAGAAACATCCCCTTCTCTGCTACACAGTCCCTCAGGCTATGCCTTCCCTTTCAGTGCTCTTCAGGGTGTGCAAGAAAGAATAACCAGCCCCTCTTGATCTCTATGTGTGGTTCCTTTCTACACTAAGTTTATCAAGCTAATTCTTCCCTCTTCCACTCCAAACCAGTTCAGACCATAGTGGAAAAAATCGCTGATTTTTCGGCCCGAAAAAATCGTGATTTTTCCAAAAAATTGGACATCGCAAAAAATCGGCAAAAATCGGGAAAAATCGGGAAAAGTTGGGAAAAAAACGGCAAAAGTCGGAAAAAAATTGGGAAAAAATCGAGAAAGATAGAGAAAAATCGGGAAAAATCGGCAAATAGGGGAAAAAATCGGTAAGCAAATTTTGACCCTTATGAAGTACAAAATTTGCATTTTTTAATGCTTGCCGCGGTTTGCCAATTTTTTCGTTGATGTCGCCAAGAAGATGTTTTCTGGACCCTTGCCGATTTTTTGCCGATGCCGATTTTTTCCACTATGGTTCAGACCAAAACAAAGGATGCACACACATCAAAATGCAAGTTCTGGGTTTGACTAAAAATGTTTTTCAACCAAAAACATATTGGTAAAATGGAGAAATCGACCCCTGGGTGAGCAATTCGAACTCAACAACGATTCTGGGCATTTCATGAGCAAAAACGACTGCTATGAACCCCAAAATCGTGAATCCTTGTTGACCATTCACTCAGCAACCCAAAAACGGATTTCTTGGCATGGAAAATTAGGAAAATGGCAGGAAAATGTGAGGGATACAACCCAACCACTGAGCATTACAAAATCGACCTCCCATCCATGGGGAAAATGAAGTAAACAACCAAAACGTGAAATGAAAACACATAGGAAGCTCCAACTGCCTGAAAGAGCCCCAATGTGAAGGAGAATGGTGAGGAAAAAATGAAAACGTGGATGCATGAGGGAATGGGAAGCAATTTTGGGCATTTTACTTGGCTCATAAGTCAAAACATTTTTTTCCAAAAATGGGTGCTCTGTCCAATTCGAATTTTGACCTCCATACATTTCCCATCCCAAGGAAACAACTTCCTCAACCAATTTCTGGCAGTAATAAATGATTGGGTGAATAAGACAAGAAAGGTAGTTGACCGCTTGATGGGTTTTCCCTTTGACATTTGGTTTTTCCCCATTGGCTTAAAGGTTTGAATTCCCCCCCCCCTTATCCTTAGGAAATATGCCTCCATCTCTTTAATGTTGCATTGACATAGTTGGTTGTGGGTATTTTAATTAAATTGCATATTTACATGATGTCCAAAATTATAATGTGCTTGGCTATCACGAAATACCATCGGCATCGATTTTAATCGTCGAAACATAAAACGATAAATCAATGGTGGGGATTTTTCCTTTAGCTCCACACCATGATTAATTACAATATTTTACATCATATACATTTTTAATGCAAACAAGGTCAAAACCGGGGTGTTACACCTACCCTCGGGTTCAGATACCTTGGCAACATAGATGTTTTTATAAAGAAGATAATTGAGTTTTACATGGGTACACATGAATACATGATTTAGTTTCTATTTTCAAAAGGGGCTCTGGGCAACTTCAACCTAAATCTCATTGGACAGTATATACGTTATAGTTAATAAATATTTTGTAAGAATACAATGATTCTGTAAAACAAATTACACACAGTATAGTAGAGTTACTAAGTCAAAATGGTATGTAATTTTGTTTCTTCATTTTTCCTATTTGGTTAAAGGTCCTTATTTGTTATTCTTATAATATCTAGGCTAATAACAGTGGGTAAATTGCATTATTTATGTAATAGGAGATTTTTAACCTTTTATCTTATAATTTTTCAGTTTTCTAATTTCCTTATTTTATTTTGGCAGAGGCTACAAGAGGAATTGCAAACAAAGCAATCTTCTTTACCTTTTGATGAGGTTTGTTATTCTCATCATTTAGATTCTCGAAAAACTCCTCTACCCATGCAGTTTGAACTTTTTGGGCCAAGAAAAAAGTTCCTGCTTCAAATTTTTAAAATAGAAAATAAAATTGGATGATTCATCTCCTTTGTTTATTGATCCAATAGACTCACTACTTCGCTATGAGTGAACCTTGAATCTTGCAATCTAAGTTTTTCCTTTTCACTGCTCCAACTAAAATTCAAGTAACCTCTCTCTATTTTTTTTTAAGTCTATCTAATAGTTTGCTTTGGCTCTCCAAGTACAATGTTGATCTGTGATTCATTTTGTTAGCACCTTAATAGTTGCTTCTGGGGTATTAGCACTGCAATTTGGGCTACTATTTTTACATATTAAGTCTCCATAGCAGAGAAATCATATTTTTCTAGCAGCAGGTATCTGTCTGATTTATGTGAAGAAGTTAGATATCACTCATTACATTAAATTGTGGATATATGTACGTCTACTCGACTAAAACTGTTGATGGCAATGGGTTAAAGTATCATCTTATTATGCTTATTTCAAAACAGTCAATTTCTTGTTGCAACTCAATCAAGATTTTGTCTTTGCAGATTATTTACTGCAATATTGGAAATCCACAATCCCTAGGACAACAACCTGTAACATTCTTCCGTGAGGTTTGTCTATCCTTATCTTTGATGTATTTGTTGATTGATATGATTTCTGGAAAATGCACTTTACAATTTTGATTGATTCCTTTTTGTTATTGTCTTTAAAGGTGCTAGCTTTATGTGACCATCCATCTCTTTTGGACAAAGATGAAACAAATGGCCTCTTTAGGTATTCCAAGTTAAATGCACACTATTAATTTATTAACTGAAAATTAAAAGATCCACTTCAGTATGGTTGAATGTTATATGTTAAGAGTACATTTTTTTTCTTCAAACATGTTTTTCCTTGCTGTGAAGATTCTGACCATTCCTATCATAGTTCTGATTCCATATCGAGGGCATGGAAAATCCTAGATGGCATTCCAGGAAGAGCTACTGGAGCTTACAGTCATGGTCAGGTATAACTATGCATTCAAAGTAGTAGGTTTTTCTTTCCGTCTTTTATATAATGTCTGTAAAAAGCTTAAGTTGCACTGTACCATAAGTGTACCAAGGAAATGTCAAAAGGACCTCCTATGAAAATTTTATAATATGTCCAAGAACTGATGAGATTTATGATTGTAGGATCCTAACAATCTTTCTATTCTTGAATTCACACTTTGGCTTTGTTGTCCGCTGAAAGCACACCGTCAGCAGAAATATTTTGGATTGTTGTTTCCCAAGCGAGAAAGGTGTGGCCTTGGGGGCAAGCAAAGAGCCAGATGCTGTCACATGATCTCAGCTCCTCCGTTTAGGATAACTCTTAATGAAGCCAAGGGGGGTGGTCCCTATTAGAAGAAAATGGGTGGTCCCTATTAGAAGAAAATCTATGGTTTTTAGTCTACGAAAGAAAAGACTAAATCTAGGAGTTAATATGAAATGGATGAAATTAAAGATTACCAATTACTGCAAACAAGATTTAACCTTAGCAACATTTTAACTCAAATCGGATGCACAATATTCAATGACACATTGTGTGATTCACTTATGCAAAAAAGAACAGAATATACCAGTGCCAAAATGAAAAGAGTGCTTGCAAATGTGGGTTGCTAGTGTACTCTCAGTGAAAGTATTGCAATGTCTTGGTTGGTAAATTTTAGATTATTAAATGAATAATTAAGGGCGTGGGTTAATTGTGGGTTTGGCGGCTGGCCCAACAAGTCAAGTCCCTTCAAACTGAGTGCTAAAGCGGTAATACCAAGTGTCCAACGCGGCGAGGATGAACCTGCTTGGAGTAGCCCCCTGACTCTATAGTGATTACTCTTTGCAACCTCCTGACTTCTCGAGAAAATGACTTGTGTGGATTTTCCTATTAAATCTAGTGATTCGTATCTCTTTCTGATACAACCAACTGATTAGACAAGCTGCAGCGGTGTAGAGCATACGGGGAAGGAGTCTTGGTTTATTTTATTAGAGATGTAACAATAAGTTGCAATTTTTATTAACAAACCATGCTCTCCGAGAGAGAGTGCTCTTGATCCACCTTATGGTGAGATTCAAGAGTCTTATCTAACCTATTATGCTAGTGCAATACAGAATGCTCTTCGATAGAGAGCGCTCTTGACTTGTCTTATGACAAGTTCAAAAGTCTTTAGGTTCTTTTTATGCAATAAGTTAGGAAACATGAGAAATAAAATACTTATTAATGCAAGAGCTTACAATGGTGCATCAAGAAACTATATCAAAGTGGGTGTCCACTGGCTTGTTCTGAGGCCTCTTTGATGATCTTGGTTACTCCAAAACTTCACTTTTATGCGCAGCCTTGCTAAAAACCAGCGAGCTAACAATGTTATAAAATGATGGGAAAGACAATGCAAAAATAAAAAAAAAATGAAAAAATTTTGTACTTAGGAAAATTTTGAATTTTTTTTTTCTTTGCATGTAAGCACAAATTTCTAGCTTTAGACCTAATCGAATGATGAAGTTCTTCTGAAAACAAATTAGATCTGAATGCTTAAAGAATACGAGATCGAAATACTAAGCAAGAAAGAGGAGATCTATTTCTTAAGCATAATTAACAAGTAACTGGAAGAAGGAGAAAATTTGAGTTTGAAAGAGGAAGAAGAGAAAGCTTTGCTCAAGCTTGAATCCTTCTGAGATTTGAAGGCATGGCATTCATGGGCACAAGAACATGTAGACTCCTCAAGGTCTAAAGAAGAGGGCGATGCAACTGAGCTCTTCCCCTTACTCCAACGTCATAACCTGCAAAAAACCTGTTCACACTTGCACAAAAGGATCAAATCTAGTATATTTAACAAATGGAAATCAAAAGGAGCATCAATATAGCTTAATAAAAATGCTACTCTCGAATCTCAATAAGCCAAAATCTCAGTAAATAAATTGAAGTGTCAAATATTTACCCCATGTGTTTAGTAAAACCCTCCAAGCTAGATTGATTACCAATTTACTCCAAGCATAAACAAACTAGAACAATATTACCTCAATGAGCATACACCATTCACCATGAACATCAACACCAATGAACCTCCAAAGTCTCAATATTATTCAGATAAACAACAATAGTACATGAGCAGAGGTTCCTTGCTTCCCTATTTTTATCATTTTAGGTTCATTTTTTTGATCCAAGGTTTTCTTCAGTGTAGTCTCTACGTTTCATCTGGTCAATGTTGTTCTTCCTTCTATCATGTCTGTCAAATATTTGTTCAAGTCCAACAAGGCCCCGAGATACTGGATTATGAAACTGATCACCTTCTCCCTGATACTCTTTACCCTGCTCCTGCTCATTAGCTTTGAAATTTGAGAATTGATCTATACTGTTAATAAACTTTAAGATTTGTTCATCATCCTTAAAGACCCGCCAATGTTCAACATTATCAGGCACAGATGGTCTAAAGTTTATCTCGAGTGGACAATCACCTCCTAACATTTCTTCGGATGGTTGAAGTGTTGATGCTGAAACTGCTAACTTGTCGGCTGCACAATTCTAATCTCTAGGGATTGCTTCTATGTTTAAGGCATCAAAGAATTCCATGGTGTCCCAAATTGCATTCCTATACTTTTTAAGTCTTTGACACTTACATGCAAATTGGCCCTTGATTTGTTGGACAACTAAATCTGAGTCACCCTTGATGCTCAGCAGTTTTATACCCATGTCCTTGGCTATTTCAATACCCAGTAGAACTGCTTCATACTCCGCTACGTTGTTGGTAGCCTCAAACTCTAACCTAAAAGCAAAGTTGAAAATCCTTCCCCTACATGAAGTTATCACAACCCCAACCCCTTTTCCAGCTCTAGAGTATGCATCATCAAAATTCATCTTCCACAACTCATCAACTTTTTCATCCTTTATTTTTTCTTGAATAGGGGCCAAAAATGTGGAGTTAATCTGATAGATTCCATGCTCATCGGAGTTATACACACATTGGTTTAATGGCTTTTGAGGGTTTTCAACATGGTACCTCTTCTCTTTCTCGGAATGCAATTTAACAAGTGAAAATTCGGATGCTGGCACAGTGGCATAGGTCCAATCCATTTGGATTGATCCTCCTAAAGTGGCACCCCACTTCTTAGAAAGAAACACCCCCCACTTATCCGGTACATCAATAACAAGGATGTCCATGGTAATCTGGATGTACGGATACTTAGCCAACCTAACCAAATGATTTTCAGTCATTCCTTCAACCTCAACTGGTCTAGAATCCATGGCATATACATTCTGGTACGGTCTTGTAGTTTTTAAGTTAAGCTGCTGCATGACCTTTTTAGTCATGATGCTGGAACTAGATCCTGAATCTAACATGCAATTATGTAGAAGAAGATCACCTATCATCAATGATACATAGAAAGGGGGATGATCTTCTTTTCTTGGGTCCCTATTTCGTTCCACGGTGTCAGAGAAAGTGACCTTCTTAGGGGTGGAAGGTTTTGGAGGGTTTGAGAGAGGCTCTAAACGTGTTGAAGGACTCGAATCAATTGGGGAATCTAAGATTTTCAAAAGTTTTTCTTTCTGTCCAGGTATTTTACCTAATTCTAAAACAGGCACTGGAATTTTAGCATTAACCAACCAATTACCCAAATCAAAGCCTAAATCAGTTGACTTATTAGCATCAATTGGAATTGCTACCTTAGGAGTATTCTGTGTGGAAGGTCCTTCATTTGCTTTCCTATGGTAGGTCACACCCTTGAACTTTTGCATGTTGTTAACTTGTTCTTTTGAAGGTTTTTCACCGAAACACTTAGTCATATTATCCATTTTTTGACTATGTTGTTTCGCCTCTCTCCAACTTTCTCTGGAAATATTATGCATATCACCAACATTGTTTATATACTTAGGCTCGCTTGATGACGCTCTGGGACCACAACCTTTCGGAAAACCATGCTCTTGAACATAGCATGCATAATGACAAGTAGACTCCTCATGAAAGTATTCACATGCTCTATAGAATGGCCTGTAAGTTTCAACCATGTTAGTAACTTCTAATTGATGGGGAGGCCTCTGTTCATGGTTGGGTGCTTTTCTTTGACAATTTACTTTTGGAGGGAAAGTTCTAGGGGCAAAATGTGACTGTGCTCTTTCCATACTAATGACCTTGTTCTGCATCTCTCTCATTTGAGCTAGATGTTTATCTTCCATTCTCTCAAGTCTTTCCTTCATTTCCATCATCTGCTTTTTATAAGAATCCTCCTCCTTTTGCTCAGTTGATTTTAAAGGGGTTGAGGACCTTGAATAACCAGGAAGGTTAGAGTCTCCCGAAGAGTGCATGTTTCTATCTATCTTGACTGCTAATTCCTGTGCTTGAAGAAGAGTAGTGGGTTCCTTATCTCTGATCTGATACTGCATCTTGCCACTAAGTGCTTCAATGTAATAAACCAGGATAGATGGTGCAGGTGGTTTATAAGTGGAAGAAATGGCATTGGATAGTTCTGTGAATCTTTGGTTAAACTCATCCATAGTTTCATTCTCCTTCTTCTTTATGTTTGTTAAAGAAGCCAGTTGATGCCTAGGTTCCTTCTTTTCACCAAACTTGTTAGTGAAAGCAGTCTTGAAAGCTTCAAGTGTAGCAAAGGCGTTGTCTGGTAAGTTGTTGTACCAATCACCAACCCTTCCATCCAAGGAAAGAGCGAAAAGTTTCATGTAGACATCATCATGTTGATGTGTAGGATCACTGATGAAGGCATTAACACATCTGGAGAAACTTCTAAGATGCATAGCGGAAGTGGTGGCATCAGTGCCAGTGAACATAGGGAGCTTCTCTACGGCTTTGTCTGGAAGACGATGGGGTTGACCTATTATTTGAGAGAAGTCGAGTTGAGTAAAATACTCACCCATTATGTCAAAAAAACAATTTTGATTATTATTTTCTTCAAATAAAGTGCGGATGTCTAAAACAGACTCAAATCCAAGATTCTCAAGGATCCTACGAAAAGCTAGCTTATTCAATCTCCTCCTATAAACTTGTTCGGGCTCAGGGATGAAATTGAGTAAGCCTTCAGAGTTTCTTCTAGTTGAATACCTTGGTAAGTTATTTGACAGTGGAGTCGCCAGATGGATTGAAGTCTAATTTCAGAGGGTTGAATTGACTAAAAATCTATCAAGAAAGGTAAAAAACTAAGAAAAAACTAATGTTAAAGTCGTCCGGGAACAAAAAGATTTGTCTCCGGCAACAGCGCCAAAGATGTTGTCCGCCGAAAGCACACCGTGAGCATAAATCTTTTGGACTGTTGTTTCCCAAGCAGGAAAGGTGTGGCCTTGGGGGCAAGCAAAGAGCCAGGTGCTGTCCACTGATCCTAGCTCCTCCGTTTAGGCTAACTCCTAACGAAGCCAAGGGGGCTGGTCCCTATTAGAAGAAAATCTATGGTTTTTAGTCTACGAAAGAAAAGACTAAATCTAGGAGTTAATATGAAATGGATGAAATTAAAGATTACCAATTAATGCAAACAATATTTAACCTTAGCAACACTTTAACTCAAATCAGATACACAATATTCAATGACACATTGCATGATTCACTTATGCAAAAAAGAACAGAATAGACGAGTGCCAAAATGAAAAGAATGCTTGCAAATGTGGCTTGCTAGTGTAGTCTCAGTGAAAGTATTGCAGTGTCTCGGCTGATAAATTTTAGATTATTAAATGAATAATTAAGGGCATGGGTTAATTGTGGTTTTAGCCCAACAAGTCAAGTTTCTTCGAATTGAGTGCTAAAGTGGTAATACCAAGTGTCCAATGAGGCAAGGATGAACCTGCTTGGAGTAGCCCCCTGACACTGTAGTGATTACCCTTTGCAACCTCCTGAGTTCTCGAGAAAATGACTTGTGGATTTTCCTATTAAATCTAGTAACTCGTATCCCTTTCTGATATAGCCAACTGATCAGACAAGCTGCAACGGTGTAGAGCATAGAGAGTCTCGGTATATTTTATTAGAGATTTAACAATAAGTTGCAATTTTTATTAACAAATCACGCTCTCAGATAAAGAGTGCTCTTGATCCACCTTATGGTGAGATTCAAGAGTCTTATCTAAACTATTATGCTAGTGCAATGCAGAATGCTCTCCGATAGAGAGTGCTCTTGACTTGCCTTATGATAAGTTCAAGAATCTTTAGGTTCTTTTTATGCACTAGGTTAGGAAACAAGAGAAATAAAATACTTATTAATGCAAGAAATATGTTGGCCAAACTTATGTGTCACTTTTTTTATCAACCTCCATTAATCGGCAAGGCCTTTGGGTGGAGGTGAGAGCATAATTCTTGGTGACGAAGAATGGTTTTATCTTTAAGTTACTTTTGCAAAAAGTAAAACAATGAATTAAATAGAAAATGTGAAATAAGTATACACCCTGCACTAAAAAGTGAGTGTGTGAAGTGGTGGGGTTAGAAAAGACAATCTCACGAAAAATGACACAAGACGCAAATCCCCCTAGGGGGGATGGGATGTGGGTGTTGGTTACCCCACTATTCTCGTTTAATTCTTTTACAATTTTTATGACGAAGATGGAGTGCTTCTTAGTCCAATAAACTTGGATCTAAGAGCTTACAATGGTGCATCAAGAAACTTTATCAAAGTGGGTGTCCACCGACTTGTTCTGAGGCCTCCTTGATGATCTTGGTCACTCCAAAATTTCACTTTTATGCGCAGCCCTGCTAAAAACCAGCGAGCTAACAATGTTATAAAATGATGGGAAAGACAATGCAAAAATAAGAAAAAATTGAAAAAATTTTGTACTTAGGAAAATTTTGAATTTTTTTCTTTCTTTGCATGTAAGTACAAATTTCTAGCTTTAGACCTAATCGAATGATGAAGTTCTCCTGAAAAAAAAGAAGATCTGAATGCTTAAAGAATACTAGATCGAAATACTAAGCAAGAAAGAGCAGATCTATTTCTTAAGCATAATTAACAAGTAATCAGAAGAAGGAGAAAATTTGAGTTTGAAAGAGGAAGAAGAGAAAGCTTTGCTCAAGCTTGAATCCTTCTGAGATTCGAAGGCATGGCATTCATGGGCACAAGAACATGTAGACTCCTCAAGGTCTAAAGAAGAGGGTGATGCAACTAAGCTCTTCCCCTTACTCCAACGTCGTAACCTGCAAAACACCTGTTAACACTTGCACAAAAAGGATCAAATCTAGTATATTTAACAAACGGAAACCAAAAGGAGCATGAATATAGCTTAATAAAAATGCTACTCTCGAATCTCAATAAGCCAAAATGTAACACCTCGATTTTGACTCCGTTTGCATTAAAATGTATATGATGTATATATTGTACTTAATCGTGGTGTGGAGCTAAAGGCAAAAGCCCCACCATCGATTTAGCGTTTTAATTTATCGGCAATTAAAATCGTTGCCGATGGTATTTTGTGCTAGTCGACACATTATAATTTTGAATCATCATGTAAATATGCAATTAATTAAAATCCCACAACCAGCTATGTCAATGCAACAAATAATGAGATGGGGGAATGATTTCCTAAGGATAAGGGGGGGGGATATTCAAACCTTCAGGCCAATGGGGAAAATCCAAATGTTAAAGGGAGAACCCATCAAACTGTTAACTACCTTTCTTGTCTTATTCACCCAATCATTTATTATTGCCAGAAATTGGTTGGGTTGGTTATTGCATGGGATGGGCAAGGTATGACAGCCCAAAATTCGAATTGGAGAAGCCATCAATTTTTGGGAAATGCATTTTGGCTCCTTGGGAAAGTAAAAACCCAAAAACGTATGCCATTCTACCATGCTTCCACGTTTGCATGTTTTCCTCACCATTTCTTCTTCACGTGAGCTCTCTCAAGCATTCAGAGCTTCTTGTGTGTATCCATTCACGTTTTTTGTTGATTTCTGGAGTTTTCCCATGTCTGGGAAGTCGATTGGGAAAGGATCAGTGGCTAGGATTATTCCTTGACGTTTTTGTTGTTGTTTCTCATCACTCGGTTGGAGAGAACCCATTGTATTGATTGCACAATGATTAGTAGAGGAGAGACCCACGATCATGGGAGTTGTTGAGTTCGTTTTGGCCACGTTAGGGCCAAAACGTCTCTGAAAAACGAATTGTTGCTAAGGGTTGTCTTTTATCCTTCTTGGTAATTTTGTTTTGGTTACCAACCGTTTTCCCCAATCAAGAACTGTGTATCTTGCTGTGTATACCTCTGTTGTATGGACTTGAGTTGTTTTGGAGTGAAAATGGGGTTTGAGCTTGCTTGACATACCTAGTGTGTGCAGGAGCCTCATAGACAGAGCTAGAGGGTTGGATTTTTTCTTTGCACACCCTGAATAGCACTGAAAGGGAAGACATAGCCTGAGGGATTGCGTAGCAGAGAAGGGGATGCTTCCTTATGTTGGGTGGTGTAGATGTTTTAGAAGTCAGGCTAGTTCTGGTGCAGGCGTCCATAGCTCTTTGGTTGAGCTCACTAGCTTAGCAGCCAGCCTTTCTAGCTCCTTCATAGCCTGATAAACCCAACTGTGTTGGCTTGGCTGAGTTTTGTGTATCCTTGGCTACGTGTGAGCCTGCTAGTGTTCCCTTATTCCTTGTGGAAATCATGCCCAACTCAGGGGTGGCGGTGCTGCTGAGAGATTGATGAGCGCACTGGCCTATGGTTGGGTGGAACGTTGCAACGACGTATATGGTTGCTGGACAAGCTTCTTTTAAGATAAGTATTCTTGTGTTTAAATCCTTGCAACTGTGTTTGTTTTATAAGTCAATATGAACATGTTAAATGCTATGAATGAATGAATTTGCTTCCGTTGTTTGATAATCATTTATGCATATGTCTATGTTTTTATTTCACTGCATTCTTATTATTACGTTCATGGGGCTAGTTTGCCCAGACAGTTAGTTGTTAGTCGCGTCCTCTCCACCAAGTAGAGGGGTGCGGATGTGACACAAAATATCAGTAAATAAATTGAAGCGTTAAATATTTACCCCATGTGTCTAATAAAACTCTCCAAGCTAGATTGATTACCAATTTACTCCTAACATAAGTATACACCATTCACCATGAACATCAACACCAATGGACCTCTTGATCTACCTTATGGTGTGATTCAAAAGATTTGCATAGTCGATTTACTTAGAATGGTAGACAATTTAAAACAGAGTAATCAACTTAATTAATGATCTAGAAGTGATGAATCAACAATTAGTGATCTAAGCATGAGATATAATCAATGATGAAAACAAACACTAATCTAAGCATACACACAACACAAGCCTCCCCAGATGGGGGAGGATGAGAGTGGGGACTTAAAAACCCCACTCAAACACAATATTTTTTATTAAACTTTATACAAAGTGCCTTAAGGATTTTAATCCTTGAAAGGACTTTTCAAATGAAAGCAAAATCACTCTACTTAATATTAAGACTTGTGTAAAAAAAAAGGAGTACTTTTACTTTTACTTTTAACTTTTCTTAATACTTTTCAAAAAAAAAGGGAAGAGGAAGTTTGAAAGAGAGAGAAAGAGCAAAGCAAAAAGAGGGCTGAAACAAAGGAAGATGAGGGAAAGAAGGCAAGAAAACGAAAGGAGGATCAAAACCAAAGAAGGGGAAAAAAGGGGCAGCCAACTATGAAGCTAAAGGAAGACAAAAAATTAAGAAAACGGGACAGCGAAAGAGAAAACAAATGGCTGTCATAAAAATAAAAAAAAGAGGGCAGCGAACAGTCAAAAGAGGGCTGTCCACAAGGAGGAAAAAGAGGGCTGTAAAACAGTAAAAAAGAGGGCAGCGAACAGTCAAAAGAGGGCTGTCCACAAGGAGGAAAAAGAGGGTTGTAAAACAGTAAAAAAGAGGGCAGCGAACAGTCAAAAGAGGACTGTCCACAAGGAGGAAAAGGAGGGCTGTAAAACAGTAAAAAAGAGGGCAGCGAACAGTCAAAAGAGGGCTGTCCACAAGGAGGAAAAAGAGGGCTGTGAAAATGAAGGATGAAAGGCGAGCCAAACAAGGCAAAGAAAGGGAAGCCAAAGGATGGAAAGAAGTAAACTAAGGGCTTCCTAAGTAACCGGTAACCAAAAAAATTTGAAATTACGGATGGAACCCAAGAGAGAGAGCTAGACTCCCACAGCTTTCTTTTTGTATTTTGGAGAAGAAGATCTTTTTAGGTCCTGCAATGAAAGTGTTAGATTAAAAAGGTTGCTTGAAGCCTGGGATAGAAGCAGCTG
>LPNX010280015.1:605672-655371 GCA_001517045.1 Pseudotsuga menziesii
ATTAAATCACCGGACCAATGAGAGCTCTCCATCTCATCTTTAGTTGGAGATGACATGTCTAATAACTGATAATAAATTAATTGCTCTCTTAATGATGACTGAAGATGAGTTATGATAACTCCAATCATCATAAGTGTTCCATGAGATGTCATTTAGCCTTTTATTTTATTAAATTTGATTTAATTTGGAGAGTTTTAGTTTTCTCCAAAATAATCATTTTTTTTAATAAAAATCATTTTTTTACTAAAAAATATTTTTAACTCAAAACTGATTTTTTTGAGTAAAAATGCATTATGTGTCCGATTGCTGATCTGAAAGTTGGTTCTGACTGGATGGCTGATCAAGAATGATTTTTGGCTTAAGGTTAGAGCCTTCAATCACTAAATTCTGAGTCCGGATCACGAACGGGTTTTTTCCATTTAATTTATGGAAAAATTAACCCAAAAAACTTATGAAAAGTAATTAAAAATTAAAAAATATTTTTTCAGTGTTTGAAAAAGATTTTTTCGAAATTTTTTTATGTGTCCAGATGACTTAGGACATGACCATGATCTATTTAAATAATGTCTAGTAGGCTTATAACACTCAGTTGGGCTCTAATAACCCCCCAAGGCCCAGAATTCAACATCGGGCATTCCAGCTTTGGAGGAAGCGGGAGAAAACCTCGTCAATTATACTCGACTGAAGGCAAAGCATAATTGTCAGGGGCAAAAAACTCCCTGGAATACCCTATTTGAGATTCTACGTCTTAGGAGACCGAACCACTCAAAAATATCCTACTAGCACATTTTATTACAAACCCCGCGGGGCCATGGTCAAAATTATTTAAATAAAAAAGTGACTAGCCAATATTGGCTAGACAAGCAGACAGATCAACTGATACACTGGAATCGGACTTTGAACAAGTCTGTCAACCGTTGGCTCCTCAGGTAACCCAACTATGGTACAAAAAGTTGGATAACACACTGCATTCTTATTATTACGTTCATGGGGCTAGTTTGCCCAGACAGTTAGTTGTTAGTCGCGTCCTCTCCACCAAGTAGTTGTTAGAAGCGTTAAATATTTACCCCATGTGTTTAATAAAACTCTCCAAGCTAGATTGATTACCAATTTACTCCTAGCATAAGTATACACCATTCACCATGAACATCAACACCAATGGACCTCAAAGTCTCAATATTGTTTAGATAACAACAATCGTACATGAGCAGAGGTTCCTTGCTTCCCTATTTTTATCATTTTAGGTTCATTCTCTGATCTAAGGTTTACTTCAATTTAGTCTCCCGGTTTCATCTGGTCAATGTTGTTCTTCCTTATATCATGTCTGTCAAAGATTTGCTCAAGTCGAACAATGCCTTGAGATACCGAATTATGAAATTGATCACCTTCTCCCTGATACTCTTTACCCTGCTCCTGCTCATTAGCTTTGAAATTCGAGAACTCATCTATACTGTTAATAAACTTTAAGATTTGTTCATCATCCTTAAAGACCTGCCAATGTTCAACATTATCAGGCACAGATGGTCTAAAGTTTATCTTGAGTGGACAGTCACCTCCTAACATTTCTTCCGATGGTTGAAGTGTTGATGGTGAAGCCTGAAATTGCTAACTTGTCAGCTGCACTATTCTGATCTCTAGGGATTACTTCTATGTTTAAGGCATCAAAGAATTCCATGGTGTCCCAAATTGCATTCCTATACTTTTTTAGTATTTGACACTTACATGGTGGCCCTTGATTTGTTGGACAACTAAATCCGAGTCACCTCAGACGCTCAACAGTTTTATACCCATGTCCTTGTCTATTTCAATACCCAGTAGAAGTGTTTCATACTTTGCTACGTTGTTGGTAGCCTCAAACTCTAACCTGAAAGCAAAGTTGAAAATTCTACCCCTAGATGAAGTTATCACAACCCCAACCCCTTTTCCAGCTCTAGACTATGCACCATCAAAATTCATCTTCCAGAACTCATCAACTTTTTCATCCTTAATTTTTTCTTGAACAGGGGCCAAAAAGGTGGAGTTAATTTGATAGATTCCATGCTCATCAGAGTTATACACACATTGGTTTAATGGCTTTTGAGGGTTTTCAACATGGTACCTCTTCTCTTTCTCGGAATACAATTTAACAAGTGAAAATTCGGATGCTGGCACAGTGGCATAAGTCCAATCCATTTGGATTGATCCTCCTAAAGTGGCACCCCACTTCCTATAAAGCAACATTCCGCTTCACATTACCTCCAGATTTTATATAAATGGAGTATAAGTTGATAAGCTATGTCTATATGTATAAATGTTTATCTCAATTTTGAATATAACTTGTGTTTGGAGGAATAAAATGTACCGAGAATTGATGAGGTTTATGATTGTAGCCAGAAATTTGGATTGGCTTGGGCTTAAAGCCATAAAGGAAGAAAAGGTTTCAGATGAAGCTGCCAAGGCTACGTGCTTGGTTCCATTTTCTGGATTGGAAGACTTCAAGAATACCCTAGATGACAACTTTCAAATGAAGAGTGCTAGTCCTCTAAATGTTCAAAGAACTCTCAATGCCATCTACCCTGGCCACCATCAAATCCACTTTCTCCTTCAGTACGTGGTGCCTAGACTCCTGGGCCTGCATATATTCCTTCAACCAGGATTCCAATTTCCAGTGCATGTATGTGTCTTGATCGTTCTTGAGATTCCACCAATAAATCCTCCTCTGTTACTGGATCCGCCACCCCAGTGTGTGGGATCCGTGAATCCGATACGTATCTGGATTGGATCCTCCTAGGATCCGTCGTGGAAACGGATCCCCTGCAGAACGAAACATATCCTGGTTCCATGAAACGGATCCTATGTGTTATCCCTAAAGTTGAACCTAGACTACAGGGGTTCAAGCTTAAAGAAATCTTTTTAAAAATATAATTCAATGAAATCAAAATAAAAACTGAGTTGGTATATAATCAAAGATATAGGAAAATCTCATAACCATTAAAGATCTGTATGACATAAAATGGAATACAAAATTCAATATCAAGGGAACTACGAGCATGAATTTATGGAATGAAACTGACTCTGTCACTAAATGTTTGAAAGATAACTGTATTTTATTACAAGAATCATGCAATGGATTGTATTCGACCATATACAGGATAAATCATAAAAAAACACAATTCATAAAAATACAAAATCAGCTCGTAACCATAATCATATCAAAGCAGAACCTGTATTGAAGATGCAGAGAGTTTCATTTCATACAGTGTACATCAAAATTGGATTCCCATCTCCGATTGCCACCCCTTCCTATCTAGCTACTATCCCTTGTATACAAAACCTCTGAATTTTTGGGATAGTTATCAGATCCTATTTCTATGGATCGAATCTTTCAAAAATAGCAAAATCGATCTTCTTAAAAAGACTCTAAATACAAGTGTAATACAAAATACAAATAGAAATAGACATCTGTCATATCTAAATTGCTTTCAAAAACCAACTACGATTCTAAGTCTAAAGACTCTTAGAAGCCTCTGCCAAGATAGTTAGATCGCTTAAATCCTGGGATCTTTTTTGCAATTTGGCAAACTCAGCATCTTTGTCCTCCATTTGATTGTACATGTCCTTACTCTGAGTCTTCATCTGTTTGAACTCCGTAGCAACGACAACATTCATCGGCAAGCTAGTTAACTAAAGAACCGCAACGGCGGGAGACAGTCCAAGTAAACATCTCTGCAGTGTCGGTAAGGCAACGGACCTGGCCTCCGATCAATGACAAATATTATTCCGATAGCAATGAAATTAGTTCATTTCCCCTTCGAAGCAATGGGAGTGTTCCGGTCTAAAGCGCCGATGAGCTAGAAGACTAAGCTTCCGATCGTCGATGAGCTTTAGTTCATTTCCCCTCCGAAGCAACGGGAGTGTTCTGGTCTAAAGCGCCGATGAGCTAGAAGACTAAGCTTCCGATCGCCGATGAAGAAAGCAACGCCATGCTAGTGACTTAAGACGCCGATACTGCGGCAGCATTGATGTTTGGGGTGTCGACGGGTTAGAGCTCAGAGCTCTCGATCGGCGATTCTTTTCTCTTTTAAGATGTCTATCTGCTTTGTTGGCTGTCCCAATATCTCTTAAATTTGCGATCACCATTAACTGAATCTGACCATTTGCCATCATGTCACCTGCATGTGGGCGCCCTTCATGGAGTTTCAGAACTCTCTCCATTGGCATTCCTTCCATTTTCAATAAATTAGCCGTTCTAGTTGTTGCAACAATTGTGAAACCAAGTTCAATGAATCCGTTTGCAATTGCTGGGAGGCTTGGTTTGGTGAAATCATTTAATCTTAAAAAACATTGTGCTTGCAAGAGGTAGTTTTTAATTTGTTGCAATTTGTGCCTTGGCAAATGCCATAGGAAATTTAAAGTCAATGCCCATTAGGATTAGGAACTCTTAAGCCATATTTTGAATTTCTTCATCTGTAGCTGAAACTTAGATAAAACCAATATGTGTGCTGCTAGAAATTTATAAGTTTTGTTGGAGCAGATCTGGTGACAACACTGTGAAAAGTAAAAAATAAAATCCTAAAATTTTCAAACAGATCCTGAAACTTCCAGCTCTTCTATGACCCATTGATCTCCCCCCCCCCCACCAAATTTGTTTTTTAATGAAAAACTTATAAAACCCTAAACAACTAATGGTTAAAAACATAAACCCCATTCCTGCTCAAGGTCTGCTCACAATGTTTTTATTTGATTTATCTTTGTGGTTAAGGTTTGTTGTCAAGGGTTGATCTATGTTTATGTTCTCTGTTGTTGCTCACTTCACCTACACTGTTATGTAGTCTTGCCATAGCCTTCAAGAAAACCACTTTATTCCTTGCCGATAGGGACATGTGGATGTGGCTCACAAAAACTTTGTTATGCCCTCCTTCAAGTTCAGTTGAAATGGCTTTTAAAATTATCAATATCAATCATGGTTACAACTCATCAAACTATCAGTGATGGTACATGAACTCTCTTTTTTGACAATAATTTATATTTCTACTCTTGTGTTTCCTAAATAGTTTTGTTTCTTCACTCTATTTTTTAATTTATTAAAAAAATATTTTTTATATTTTTTGTACTTGTTGTTTCCTTTGTAAATTTTCCTTTAAAACCCAACCAAGGCTAAATTATATATATTTAATTTCTACTGATAACCACACATGAGTTTCTTTTACTAGTAATGCAACGAAAAGTAAATACTAAGAAACATGAAGAATAATCACATCAATATAGACAAAGTGTTTTGGGTATGGAAACCCCCAGATAAAACTCAAGATGGGAAAACAGGTGCAGTAGTCATATATGAAATTTTATTATGAAGATATAGAGTAATTACAATCCAGCAGATGAATACACCAAACTTGACAAAATAGAGCCTCTGCAAAATTCACTGAGCAAACCCAACTGAAACGGTACGACCCTCTATGCAATTGTACGGCCTTCTGCGTCAGCAGTGCGACCCTCTGCGCCAGTTGTATGAATCTGTACGACTACCGTACGACTGCTGCTGTACGGCCTCTGTCGAATCTATACGGCCTCCTGCTGGGTGAATGTGTACGACCCCTGCGCTCTGCCTGGTTCTCTAGCGAATCCTTCGGATCAAGCTCCTTCGTCTTCTCAGCAAACTTCTTTGTTTGAATTCTCTCTGTCTCTGTGTGTATCTCCTCTCCACTAAATCTTATTTTAACTCAATGGCCAAGCAAAACCCTACTCTTCACTTTGGATCGATGGATGTGATCCTCTGATGAGATCAATGGCCAATATTAGATTAGCCATCACTTAAATTATTTCACATTTTACTTTATGAAAGTAATTCCATTAAGTCAAAATCAAATTAGATTAATTAATGTATTTTCCTAAGTCTAAACTTAGGAAAATCACATTAATACATTTGGCTTCCTATTTAATGTCTTCTAGCATGCAAGGACACATGCAATGATAGAAGACCTTCCTTGTTGCCACTTTCTAACACTCCCTCTCAACGAGGAAGGGATTTGGTAGCAACCCCAACTTGTCTCCGAACTTCACAAAACTGTGTCTGCAAAGTGCCTTGGTGAAAATGCCCGCCACTTGCTCATCCGTTTGAATGTACTCCAACCGAATGGTTCTTTTCTGTACACAGTCTCTCAGGAATTGATACTGGATTCCTATGTGTTTGCTCCGTTCATGGAACACTGGATTTTCAAATAGCTTGATGCCACTCTGATTGTCACAGTGAACCACATTAGCCTCTACCTCACACTCGAATAACTCTGAAAGCAACTTCCTCAGCCACATTCCCTCACAAGCAGCCAAGCTGGCTGCCATTTACTCAGCCTCTACCGAGCTCAATGCAACTGACTTCTGCTTCCTGCTAACCCAAGAGACAACCCTGACCCAATGCTGAAGCAACAACCTGAAGTGCTCTTTCGTTCTTCTACACATCCTGCCCAGTCAACATCTATGAACCATGTTAACCGTATACTCCCCCTACACTCATAAACCAACCCATACTCCACTGTACCTCTGATGTAGCGAATCACGTGCTTTGCAGCCATCCAATGCACTCTCCGAGGGTCCACCATGAACTCGTTCAAAGAGCTGACTGCAAAGCCAATGTTTGACCGTGTGTTGATCGGATACATGAGCGATCCGATAAGCTGGCGATACAAAGTAGGATCAAATCCGTTTGACCCCGATGCATCAATCTTCCTCTAGTTGGAAACTAGAGGTATGGACATAGGCTTGCAACCCACCATCTCGAATCTCTTCAAGATCTCCACTACATACTTCCCTTGTCCAATGAAGAAGTACCCGTCTCTCTGCCAAACCTCCAAGCCTGGGAAGTAATGCATCAACCCATGGTCTTTCATTTCAAACTCAACTACAAGGTTGGACTTGCAGTCGTCAATCAACCTCTCATCTCCTATAACAAAGAGATCATCTACATACAGTACCAGTATGAGAAGCACCTCACCTGACAAGAAGTACAGGTTGTGGTTTGCCTCATTCCGCTGGAATCCCATTTGTTGTAGATAGTTGTCTATCCTCGAGTACCATGCCCTAGGTGCCTGCTTGAGCCCATAAAGAGATCTTTGCAACTTGCATACATGTGTCTCCCTATTCTCCACATCAAACCCCCGGGCTGTTCAATGAATACCTCCTCCTATATAACTCCATTGAGGAAGGCAGTCTTGACGTCCATCAGATGAACGCGCCAACCCATCTCTGTTGCTAATGAGATAATGGTACGAATAAGAGAATATATGGTGACAGGGGCGAAGTTCTCTTCATAATCAATACCCTCCTTCTGTGAAAACCCCTTTTCCACGAAGCGCACCTTGTACTTCTCCACGCTTTTGTCTGCTGCATGCTTCAACTTGTAGATCCATCTGGATCCCACCACGTTTTTACCTTCTGGCCTCGGCACAACCTCCCATACCTGATTCTTCATGATTGAGTCATACTCCTCAACCATGGCTTCCTTCCACATGTCATGTTGTGCAGCCTCCTTGAACTGAAAGGTTTGGAGTTAATCAACTCCGTCATCAATGCCATGTAGCTAAGTCTCTCTGGTGGTTTGCTTTGTTTCATGGAGCTCTATTGAAGAGTCACTTACCCAGAATCTTGAACTGTGGACCTAAGCCACTTAGGCAGTGGCCTAATGTCTACCTGTTGCGGCTGCTGGATGTACTCCTCCTGCTGCTGCTCATCCTCCAAGTCAATGACCAAAGGATCTTGTCCACCTGACTCCCTCTTATTATCAGAACTTGTGCTCTGTGTTTGTACCTGTGGCTCCTCCAACTCGACCCTCGAGTCTTGTGTCAGTTGCTCTTGTGCTGGTAAGTCCATAGAACTTTGCAAGGCTTTGTCCTCATCAAATTGGACATCCCTGTTCACAATGATCCTCTTGCGAGCAGGAATATATACTCTGTATGCCTTCGAAGTCTCATTGTAACCAACATGTAACCCCTTCTCTCCAAAAGGGTCCAACTTCTTCCTAGTGTCAACATGAATGTGAAAATAGCAGACACTCCCAAATATGCTTTGTTGTCGCTTAAAACACACTTGGACACGGGTAAGTCTCCCAACCGCTGTGCGTGTTCCTAAGGACAACTTATGAGTTGAGAACCCACTGTCACCTCGGTTCTAAACTCCTCCGTGTAGACCACAACTCCTAAAGGCCAAGGGGGATAGTCCCTACTTACTAAGTTCTTTGTTGAAGAATGTTTTCTTCTAAATTACAAAAATGACAATCAACATGCAGTGATGCAAATATTTCAATGTCAAACAAACCCTTTAACAATCAACCAGTAATGTATGAAAGAGATAAACAATCAAATAATCAAAATGACCAGTGTCATCTCTACTTGGGCTATGGAGTCACAATAATCAACATCAAATATTTTTCCTAAAGCATCAATTCATTTACTTTAACAAATATACAAGAACATGATGATTGTAGAGAAATGTAAATGATTGTAATAATATTATGCAAGTGGTCCTGTAAGTTTTAGTAAATTTTATGTCTCTCTTTGACTTAGGGAATTAAGGTGTTGTTGCAAAGAAATGAACTATTCTAGATGTCTACCCCAAGAGACTATCTCCTTCGATTAGAGAGAGAATGTCGAGAGATCAACACGGGAACACAAGGTTCTTGTCTAGCTCCATGTGTCAAACTCGAAACTTGCTGGGTGCTCAACTGGAGGACACAAAGTGCCATGAAGACCCCTACGGCCTCTACCGCACTAGCTCCATAGGTCAAGCCTCTTTTTCTCCTTTCTAATGAAGATACTTATTTGGGTGCCTATTAAACTAGCCAACACAAATATTTGCTCTTTCTTGTCACCCTAGATCGGTCAAACCGGTGAGGGGAGAGGATACGGGGCAAAAAACAGGGCTTGTGGTAAATTTTATCTTTAAAGAAAAAATTAAACAAAACAAGCCAGACACGATATCCCAACGGAGGCAGAGCCTACTCAATTGTGAGGTGCAGACAATATGAAATAAGCAAATACTTGAAATAAAAATGCCAGCGAACACGATTTTGCATGGATGGAAAGAGCCACTTCACTTGTGAGGTGCGGGCAAAAAAGAAATAAGCAAATACTTGAAATAAAAATGCTAGCCAACGCGATTTCACATGGATGGACAAAGCCACTTCACTTATGAGGATCGGGCAAAAAGAAAACAGATAATGAAGTAAACTAATCTAAATCCAAGCAACTTACAAGGTCATGCAAGGATGGGCAGAGCCACTTCACTTACATGCACCCGAAACCAAAATCACTAAGTACTGAAAACTGGAAATGAAGCACAACAAACTCAAGCCCAAGAGACTCTCTCGGGCTTGTTACAAAGATGTAGATTTCAGCACTAATATTTATTAAGAAATGAGAGAGAAAGAGTGATTTTTTTAACCGTTTTTTGCACAGGACTTGAAGTAGACCCTCTCGGGTGTTGTTGGTGCTTGCTAGTGGCTGAAGTTGAGCATTCCCTCCCCCTGTGAGATCATAAACCTGCACAAAACTGCAAGTTATTATAGCACAAAAGTGATAGAAATGAGTTTTTTATGCAAAAATCAAAAAAATTTGTAAGGCAAAATTAACATGTAAAAAACTTGAAAAATGATAATATTTGAGTGCAAAATGAAGTATTTAAGAACTGCAATAAGAATAAGAATGTTAGTAAAGAGGCCAAGTCCTTTTCGAAACTTGTTGGACAATGGGGTATCCCACCCGGGAATCTCACACTCCAAACTTGGGAAACCTGTAACAAAATTAGCTCAACAATGCAAATGGAGTGAGAAATCCACAAAGACTTGAGAAACAAGATACTCAAGTTAGAAATACTTTAACTTCCCAAATTCTAAGCAAATAACCCACATAGCATGCAACAAAACTATTACAATACAATATTCAAGAAAAAAACTTTGCTTGAAATTCTAAATACAGAACAAACCAAGAATGGAAAAAGATCACCTTAATCACAATGCATGGACAATACTTCCTCCAAAGATTTCTTCTATTTTCATCCAAACTTGGAAGTACAATGGCTACTCTTGGACACGAATGGAGCAAGAGAGCAAGAATGAGAGAATAAGAGAGCAAGAGAGCATAAGCAAAATGAAGCAAGAGAGTAAGTGAATCCAACCCAAATGAGGAGGAATGCCCTCCTTAAATAGGAAAAATGAAAGAGAGAAGCTCTTTGCTTGTTAGACAAGTGTCACAAGGAAGAGAGGGGGGCTCAAAAGAGGGGGGCAAATTTGCTCGAGGGCAAAACCATGGTTTGGGATCTCAAATATGGTGAGAGAAACCCCCAATTTAATGCTTTTAACCTTATTGCTATGTCAAATGGGGAGGAAATCACCATAGTGGGGCCCTTTCCATTGACTTTAACTCACCCAACCAATCAAAGAAAGAAGGGGGCACCCCCTAGAGTCGACAACTCAAAACTTGTTAGATGCTTGCTTGGGGGGCCCCCTTTGGGTCTTAAATTTATCTTAGGGACCTAATATAAACATTAGAACCTTTACTTGGCCACTTCAAGTGACTAGTCACTTTTTCAAAATTTGGCTTTCTAATTAAATACCCAATTTCTTGATTTCCATGACTGCCCTGGGAAAAAGTGACCAAAACCATAGTAATACTTGTTCGAATGACTTCAAACTTGGCCCAAGGGTGTAAGGGGTCTCATGCCATTTCTCTTGAGTACTCATACCCTTATACAACATTAAAAAGGACCAAGTAACCCTCTTTTACATTACAACAAATTGTCTTGAGTGACTAGTTTTAATGATCAAAAATTAAAAAAACCTATGCAAAACTTAATGAAATTCCGCAAGACTTTGGAGAATGTCTAGCATGGTATTATAGAACAATCCTAGGCCCCAATCACCCCATGGACTCGATCACTAGAACACCTTTCACCACTTTGGAGGTAATTTTCAGCGAAAAACTTAAATAATTAAAATCTCTAAAAAGAAATTCTAATTATCCAAGTGAAAAAACACTCGATGAAAGGACTTCCCTAATGACTAAGTCTTAGGTGATTAAGTTACAAAAGACTAGACCTTCACGCTGACATATCCTTACAAAATGCCCCGCAGGGGTGCGGAAATTTCATAGAGAGAAGAAGAGTTTCTTCGGTTGATATAATCATTAAGTACTTCATTCTTATCTTCAAGGCACATCCAACATATGTATGGTACATTGTTGCCCACCTAGTTGGTTTTGGTGGTCAACATTCTAGCTCCAACTGTCAGACGTGTGCTCGATTTGGTCTTTAGGAAATGAGAGGATACGAGAACTCCAGAATCTCTGGTTCTTATGATTTGTAAAAACATCTCAACTTGATAAGAAAACCTTAGTAGCACAAGTTTTATGAAAAATTCCAATGAACCATAGCTTGTTTTATTAGAAACTAAAAGAAACCTAAATACATAAAAGAAATGTAAATAGTAAATGCTCACTTTAAGGAGCTTATTTTTCTACTCTAAGCAAAATAAAATAACGTCTTAGGTAAACTCAAATGTCTCATGCATCCACCTTAACATTTTATAAAAATTTAAAGTTTTTCCTTTGCCTTTGGTTACCAGCCAAAGCAAGGACATATTTAGAAAGTGCAAACCTGCGTGGATATTTAGGATGGGTGGGATGGATGGGAGATCATAAGCATGTAAAACTTCATCAAATTGCTTCCCAAGCTGGCATGTTCTTCCGTAGGCGTCTTCTATCCAAGCTTGGATAGGGCTAATGTACATACATGTATGATGAGGCAGATTGCCAACTCCATCATACATATCAAAAAGGCTTGTCAGATGATAACTCTCTGTGTAAGCCCCAAGCTGCTCCAAATCATAAGGAACCTCTGAATGCGAAGACCCTGGCTCACGATAACCCTCTATCAGTTGTATCAAATCCGACTCTTTGATGCATTGCCTCTCAAACTCTTCATTGCTAATACTTGTGTGTGATCTTGGATGATATGGCTCTAAATGATCATATGAAAACTCTGCATGCTCCTCTTCTACACCAAGATCTTCAAAGGTCTCTAAATCAACACTCCTTTCTCTTGATACATCAAAAATTGGCTTCTCAATGTATGTCCTATAGTTATCATCCACATCTTCGTCAAATATGGGGGAGTCTTCATTAGTTGCATCATACTCCTGGTTATACAAACCTTCATCACCATGTGGAGAACTTAGAGGAGTGTCATCGTACACCATACAGATTTCATCATAATCTTCTTTATAATTTTTCTGTGATGGTTTTCTTTTGAGGTAAATATGGAATGCCCATGTGATCATCTTCGTTGAAACACTCACGAGAACACTCCAAATATTCAATATTTTTTGTTAATGTGACATGAGGTGGATCTTCAAGGTGTACTTAAATCAATGGCTCTTCAAATGTTTCTTCAATGGGGTCATCTAGGACATGTTGCTCAATAGTAGAAGAGGTGGGTTCCTATGGCCTTGTTGTCCGCCGATTGCACACCAGCAGCAGAAATCTTCCGAAAGCTGTCTCCTCACTTAGGAAAGTGGGAGAGGTGTGACCTTGGGGGCAAGCATAGAGCCAAGTACTGTAGTCTGTCACCTACTCCTAGCTCCTCTGTTTAGGCTAACTCCTAACGAAGCCAAGGGGGGTAGTCCCTAACAAAGAGTTTTCTATGGCTTAATGTGTTTTAAGTTAAGTTTTAATGTTCGAATGATGCGGATGGGTGTTGTTTAGGAGTTATTATGATGAAAGATGATTATATTTATGAAAATTTGAACACAAGACAAAGGCAATCTACGTTACTGCACCGGATTAAAAGATGAACAATATATTAAGAACTTGTAAAATAAAAGTGCATTCACAGACAAATTTTATAAATCAAAGGACAAATGGTCCAGATTAATAATAACGCATGAAAAGATAGACCAGTGCCTTATGGAGTCAAAGCTCTGCAATGCTTGAAGAACAACAAAGATACAAGTCTTGAAATAAAGCTAGTGGATATGTTATGCGAGTGCTCTTGTAGGTTTTAAATATTTTAATGGTCTTGTTTATTATGGCTTTGAAACAAAAGAGGTATCAGAGACCAACCAGGAAAGTGTTCAAAGTCCTTCTGTTCTAGACATGTCGGCCCGTCCAGTATCTCGGGCTGGTGTCCTGCAGGATTGACCAGCTAGCCGTGACCCTAAGACAATGAGGAGTTCTGACGCCCTTATTGAGAATAGACTTGAATACTTTCTACAACGCCGGTGCGTTGGTTATGGGTAAAATTTTTATTTGTGTTATTGCGATCTTAGCAAGTCCATTCACCGTTCTGAGTACGAGCCCAACTATGACAGTCGGCAGAGCATACTAGGTGAAGGATATCAACGAAGTAAATTAATTAGAGGGGAATGTGAGTTGAAAGATTTTATTTAAAGAATTAATTAAAACCCTCCCATAGAGAGCGCTCTTGACTTTGTCTTATGACAAAAGTTCAAGAGTCTTATCTATCTATATGCCTAAGTGCAAGGATGATGCAAAAATTAATATGCTTTCCGACAGAGAGTGCTTTTGACTTGGATTCCGGCAAGTTTAAGAGACTTAGAAATTAATTAATAACTTGCAAAAAAAGGTAGAGTGCACGAAAATGAAAGAAAGATTAAACAAACTCTTCGATAGAGAGCACTCTTGATCCACCTTACGGTGAGATTCAAGAGATTTTTGTTCTTTTTAAGTTTTTGCAATAGTATATCAATTGAAAGCAAACAAAACTTAAACCAACTAAGTAATGAAACATGAAACTTTTCTTTTTTCAACTTTTATGCAAGCTAACTTCTAAATAATGAAACTACCCTTTCCTATTCTACTCTAGCAAATTATTAGGCAAACATGAAAATAGAAGAGACGATACAAGCTTCCCCCAAATGGGGGAAGAGGGGTGTGGGATCCTTTATCCCACTTGCTCTTTATTATTTTTTTACAAAAGCTCTTGAAGTTGGATCCTCTTTTTTGTTCTTGAAAAGGTCTTCAATGCAGCTGGAGAAAGGGGACGAAGGAGGGGGAAAAATGAGTGTTTTTTGGAGCTTGAAATTTCAATTTTTTGTCAGCACTTCCGCTTAACCTGTCATGAAAAGTGAAAAACTAGCGAGCCATTTTCTTGTAAAACAATGGATTAGACAATAAAATACACTCAAAAATTACACTTAGTACTTGAGCAAAGATAATTTTTTTTATGCTACTTCAAGTACTAATTAGATCCAAGTTAAATGTAAAATTTAAACACTTCCTAGATCTAGAAATGAGAGCAAGTAAAATGAAAACGATTAGCCTTATAGATCATATTTTTACTTGCAAACATAAAGTGAAAGAATTGAAACTTTAATTTTAGGGGTGAATAAAAGAGATGGAACCACTTGGATCTTGAATCTTTGAAACCACCCTGGATCTCAATTAGCATGCAGTTGCTAGAAACTTGTGCTTGGCTCCAAGAAAAGGAGATGCAACTTAGCTCAACCTTTTACTCGATGCAATGGAGTGATCTGTAATCAAAGACTTACACGCTTGCCAAAAAGGGGATTAGATCATGTATTATTTACTAATTGAAATCAGAAAAACATGAAATATAACTGAATAAAACAATGCTCATTTAGATTTCTGGAAGTAAATAAATAAATAGACAACTTGAGACTACAAATGTCCACTCTTACGTGCTGGTATAAGCCCTCTAAAGCATGTATCAATACCCACAAATTAACAAAGCAAAAAGAAATTGAAATTATATCACCTCATTAACCATAACACATGCATCTAAGATCTACACCGCATGAGCCTCCAAAGCCTTTCTTTATTCAAAATGGTTGCATGAGAGCAACAAGTATTACATTATTTCACCAGAGGTTCTTTACACAAATCATCCACACCAATAGAGCTAAAAGAGCCTCTTTTTATACAAAGATAGAAGGCTAAAACCCTAAAACCAAACCCCATAATCTAGCTGACTCGGCACAAGAATGAGAGCCCAGACCTAACAAAAAGTTGGTATGAGTGAGGGGTGGCCTCCACCTAGGCAAGGCGCCCCCACTCCCAACCCTAAACATCAAATTCCAACCATCTGAGAGCCCACACGTGTGAGGGCGCAACTGCTGAGGAAGGAGGGGTGTGAGCTTTGGATGAAGGCGTGAGGGTTGTAGTAAGTGCTAACTGGTGATGATAGGTGCCAAAACCCTTAGGGTTTGCACCAAACACTCATTTCATTTATTTCCCTGCTTTGTAATTATCATCACACCAATCCCTGCCCTCCAAATCACCCAACTCGTGAGCTTAGCTGGAGATGACAAATCTGCTAACTGAATGTATCTTTAATGCTCTCTGATTGTTGATTGAAGATGATTTGTGCCGAGTTGAATCATCATAAATGCCCATTGCCATGTCATTTAGCCTTTTATTTTATTCAATGTGGTTAATTTTGGAGAGTTTTTGATTTTCTCCAAAATATTCATTTTTAATATTTTAATTAATAATTTCTTCGTAAATGACTTTTTTGAGAAATTATTAATTATGAGGCTGAATGAACTTCTGAAACTTGGAGATAGCTAGCCGGCTGATCATGAATGATTTTTGGCTTAAGGTTAGAGCCTTCAATCACTAAATTCGGGTTCCGGATGACTGACATATTACAAATTTAAGTTTTTCCATTTAAACTATGGCAAAATTTAATTAAAAACTTTGGAAAAATTAAAAACCCAACGCGGCCGGTAAAAATTTTTTGGAATTTTTTCCGAGGGTCCTAGTGACTTAGAACATGACCATAGTCTATTCTAATAATGTCTAGTAGGTTTATACATACTCAGTTGGGCTCTAATAACCCCCCAAGGCCCAGGATTCAAAATTGGGCATTCCAGCTTTGGAGGAAGCGGAAGAAAACCTCGTCGATTATACTCGGCTATAGGCAAAGCTTAATTGTCAAGGGCAAAAAATTCCTTGGAATACCTTAGTTGAAATTCTACGTCTTAGGAGACCGAACCACTCAAAACACCCTACTAGCACATTTTATTACAAACCCTGCGGGGCCATGGTCATAATTACTTAAAACAAAAACTGACTAGCCAAAACTAGCTAGGCACAAAGGGCGGATCATCTGATGCACTGGAACACAAACATTTATCATGTTTGTGAAATGGTGGCTCCTCAGGTAATCCACTATGGTACAAATAAGTTGGTAACAGGCCTTACCAAATCTTCAAGATGCACAAAAGTTTCCATATGTTGCTCTTCCAAAATTTCTTCTTTTTTAGAGTTAGGTTGTGCTCTAGGGAAGAGGGCATTATATTTTTAGCAAGCTACTTAATCTCTTCCTCTTCTCCTTCATGCCACCGCAAGAGGAAACACTCGAGAAATTTAGCCATGGAAGCTATGGATTTGTCATAAAGGCTACAAATCCAATCCTTTGCATCCCCCTCCAAGGTCCAAGCAAACGTGGTCATCAGATCATCCTCATGATAAATATTAAAATTGACCTCCAATTTGAAGAAATACACAATATGATGGGTGGCCGAATCACCATTGTTTCCACAGAACTCTGGAGCAACATTAAATAGCTTTTCATGGTCATAGCAATGATCAGGAAAACCATGGATATTTGAGAAATCTAGTTGGGTGAAAAGTTCGAGTAGGAGAGTACAAAATATTTCTTTATCATCATCCATAGCTTTAAACAATGAGGTACCAAATCCGAGGCATGCATGTAATCATATCTTGTACTAACTTAATGGAGCTGTCAAAGAATGAGCTTTGAAAATTTTTCAGTGTCGCATGGTCTCATCTATACACAAAAAAACTTCACAAGTTTATGAGATAACAGGGTTTTATCCTTTCAATGGAGTCGCCATGTGAGAACAAAAATACGTTTTATAAATTTCTCACAAAAAAAAAACTATTTTTGTTTTTCTTGTAAATTACAAAATAAGAAGGTTAGTGGAGTTGCCAAATAAATAATGAAGATCTACTATAAACGTTCATCAAACAAAGCAAAAGCCAAAAGAAAAGAAAAAAGTCGTACTCTAGGAACAAAAAGACTTGTCCTCGGCAACAATGCCAATAATGTTGCCGCCTAAAACACACTTGGACACGGGTAAGTCTCCTAATCGCTGTGTGTTCCTAAGGGCAACTTATGAGTTGAGAACCCACTGTGACCTCGGTTCTAAACTCCTCTGTTTATACTACAACTCCTAAAGGCCAAGGGGGGTAGTCCCTACTTACTAAGTTCTTATTTGAAGAATGTTTTTTGGTAGTTGTAAATTACAAAAATGACAATTAGCGTTCAGTGATGCAAATATTTCAATGTCAAGCAAACCCTTTAACAATCAACCAATAATGTATGAAAGAGATAAACAATCAAATAATCAAAATGACCAGTGCCGTCTCTACTTGGGCTGTGGAGTCACAATAATCAACTTCAAATAATTTTCCTAAAGCATCAACTCATTTACTTTAACAAATATACAAGAAGAACCTTTACCTTACCCTTGCTCTTTTTTGCTAGGGCTAGAAGAAGGGTAAGAAGAACCTTTACCTTACCCTTCTTCTTTTTCTTTGCCCTACCCTTGCTCTTCCCTGCTAGGGCTAGAGCCTCTTCATCCACAATCTGTGGGGCACTGCTGGATGAACCTAAACCTTGACCCATGCGGGTCTCCTCCTGCACAAAATTATCCCATAATCTCTGCCAGTCAGAGAGCTTCTCCCTAGCCACCACACTTTTTACAAAGGTGTCCCACGGCTTAGAAAATCCATTGAGAGCTATCCGAACTAGCTCCTAATCCTCAGTTTTAAAGCCAACTTCTACAAGCTCGTCCCTGATTTGTGTGAGGCTTGTGAGATAAAGCACCACTCCTTCACCCATGGCCATCCTAGTACTACAGATCCTCTCTTGGAACACCATCTTCCGGTTTTCGTTCTTGCTCTGGTAAAGTCCTTCCAAAGCCTTCCACATTTCCAATACAATCTTCTTCCTGGAAAGGTGAGGGACTATGTGGACTATCTGGAGTCTAACTTCTTCCATTTCGCCAACTCCGTCGGATTTATGGGCGCAACCTTCGTGGAGTCAATGTGCTCCTTTGCATCAGTGACATCCAGGATCCTTGTGATCCTTTCTTTCCAAGTAGGAAAGTTCTGAGCCCCTTGGAGTCTGTCCTCAACTCTCAACTGTACAACCATAGTGGAGTGTACCTGTCAAACCCTAGATCTAAACTTTAGGTTTGTGTCTTCAATAGATATTCCCTCGATCTATCAATACTACTACAGTTTTTCAGATGTAGCTCTCTAGAGCTTTGATACCATGTAAACTTTCCTTTAAAATTCAACTAGGCTAAAAGTAAATAGTATATATTTAATTTCTACTGATAACCACACATGAGTTTTTTTTACTAGTAATGCAATGAAAAGTAAATACTGAGAAACATGAACAATAATCACATCAATATAAACACATTGTTTTGGGTATGGAAGCCCTCAGATAAAACCCAAGATGGGAAAATCGGTGTAGCAGTCAGATATGAAATTTTATTATGAAGATATAGAGTAATTACAATCCAACAGATGAATACACCCAACCTGGAAAAATAGAGACTCTCCAAAATTCACTGAGCAAACTCAACCGAAACGATACGACCCCCTGTGCAGCTGTATGACCTCTTGTGTTAGCAGTACGACCCTGTGCGTCAGTTGTATAGATCCGTACGACTGTTGTTGTACGACCTCTGCCAAATTTGTACGACCTCTTGCTGGGTGAATGTGTATGACCTTTGTGCTTTTCTTGATCTTCCGGCGAATCCTTCGGATCAAGCCCCTTCGTTCTCTTAGCAAACTTCTCTATCTGAATTCTCTCTGTCTCTTTGTGTGTGTCCTCTCCACCAAATCTTCTTCTAACTCAATGGCCAAGATTAGATTAGCCATCACTTAAATTATTTCACTTTTTACTTTATAAAAGTAATTCCATTAAGTCAAAATCAAATTAGATTAATTAATTTATTTTCCTAAGTCTAAACTTAGGAAAATCACATTAATACATTTGGCTTCCTGCTTAATGTCTTCTAGCATGTAAGGACACATGCAATGATAGAAGACCTTCCTTGTTGCCACTTTCTAACATCCTCGTTGTATCTGGACCCTAGGTTTTAAAAAAATTGTCAAATCCATATCCATATCTTGGTAACTTAACCTTCCTCCCACATTTGGTGGCACTTTCTCCATTGCAGGGTTGACTTTGAAAGTTTTAGTGTTCAAACCCAACCCGGTTTCAAGTCAAATTTAATGAGAAATTTAATGCCCAACCCAGTTAAATGAGTGTTGTAGACTTCACAAAAATTTTAGACATTGAAACACAATATGAACCATAGTGGAAAAAATCGGCATCGGCAAAAAATCGGCGAGGGTCCGAAAAACATCTTCTTGGCAACATCAATGAAAAAATCGACAAACTGCGACAAGCATAAAAATATGCAAATTTTGTACTTCAATACGGTCAAAATTTGCTTACCGATTTTTTCCCCTATTTGCCGATTTTTCCCGATTTTTGCCGATGTCCAATTTTTTGAAAAAATTGCGATTTTTTCGAGCCGAAAAATCGGCAGCCTGAAAAAATCTCGATTTTTCGGGACAGCACCAAAAAATTGGCGATTTTTTGCACTATGGTATGAACATCATATTTACAAGTAGAAAATTAAATAACACATGCCCACCATGAAATTTCAGACAATTTCTGGCAAAAATTGCCCAAGCAAAACCCAGAATGGGAAAACTTGTTATGAGAGGGAAGGAATTGTATTTTTTCAAAATTTGAAATGTATAGCAAAAATCAAAGTCTGAGATCAATTTATCTCAACCCACACATCAATAGCATCTGAAAACAGTGACAAGGGTCCGCCTTGAAATTTGTGCAACCAAACCACCTCGAAAATCGTGCCTTAACCGCAACGTACAACTTGACTGGAGGAATGTACGGTCCTCGATTTTTGTGCCTTCTCTCAGCCGATATCTCTTTGGGATTCGTTCCCAATGTCGTACACACCAACTACCTCGAAATTCATGCCCAGTGTTACGCTACACCTATACGCAGCGCACTTTCAAGTGTACCCTAGGGAGAGAGAGCCAAAATTTTGACCTAGAAGGGTGTTATTGAGTAATGGCGGTCATGGCTAGGCCCTTTGGTTCCTCCTTTAGGGGTACTATGGCTTAATGACACTGTTGACTGCCCTTTGCTGGGGTTTTTAACCTCGGGGTTGGTGATCGGGGCCCCTAAGGGTTGGCCACTAGGTCACTTGGCCCTATATGTTGTTTACATGCTCTAGTGGCCTCTACTTTAGCTACGAGACATTCGTCTCCCTGCATTGCCACAAGGACACCCTCCTGGTCCTTCATACAGCTGGTGTTGTTTCTCCTGGGCATTCTTCCTCATCAGGACGTTCTCTCCTTCACCAGGCCATATGTGTCGTTTTAAGGGGGGGGTGTTGAGGGATTTTACAGCATCTTGGGGTTAGTAGGGGAATAACACCCCCCTCCCAAATCACTCCAGCCTTTCGTTCGGAGTGATTCACTTAATTAGGCTATTTTTGGCACCCAGGGAAACAAATACCCCAGGTAGCCTACCTTATGCCTACATTAGGTCATATTTTATTATTATTTTGTTTTAATTTTAAGTTGACATTTTATAATTTCAAATTGACATATTTGAAGGCAGGTAGGCCTGGATATTTTTGTAATAAGTGAGTGTGAGATCATTTCAATAGATCTCCTTTCTTTCATTTTAAGACATGAGATAAGTGGGATTAGTACTATGTTGTTATTTTACCCTGACTAGGACTCTTTGGAGAGAATGCGCCCTTCTTGAGGACTTTTTTTGGTAATGCAAGCTGGTTTGAAAGTTCTTTGGATGAAATTATTCTTTTTTATGGTGATGCTTAGATTTGTTGGCTAAACACGAGCACATTGAGGTTTGGTTTCTAATCTCTTTGTTTAATGTTGGTTGATGATGCATATTCATGACTGAATGATAGCTTTAGGGTTGCATTTTTTCTAGGGTATAACATTACCATCCTTTTGTCACCTTGAAAGAAAGAGGAACGTCTCCTCGTGAGAGTTTCTCTAGGGTTTATCCATAGTTTCTAGGATAGTTGCTTACCTAGGTATATCCTTCTCACCTGGGAGCCTTCTCTACTTAGATGCCCTAGGGTTAGGGGATTCTAGTATATCCTTACCCTCATCCTAATAGTAGAAACAATCCTAAAAGTTTCTTTCTACACCAGCACTGCCCAAACAGTCAGCTACTACCTCCACCTTTACCCTTGCAAGGACCTTTCCGTCCTTCGCTGGTCTCTCCTAGACCTTCTAGAAATCTTGCTACACCCTTCTATCACCCTTGTTGCCTTCTTTTCTTGCTTGCTACAGACCCTAGTCTAACCCTTGCAGACCTCCCTCTCTACCTCGGGTCTGCCCTAAAGGACAACCCTTTGGCGTCTCCTAAACCTAGGGTCTGTTGCTGTTGGCAGCAGTCCTCCACACAACCTTCTTCCAAGCCCTGTCCAGGATGTTAGCAGCCTCGCTCTACTCCCATCAGCCTCCTAGCTCCCCCTTTCAATCCTCGACTGACCTCTAGCATCTCTGCTAGGCCCCATCCTCCCTTCTCTGGTCTACTTCCTACCCTCGGGTCTCCCTTTAGGATTGGTCCTTAAACCGGGTCTGCTGCTACAACAACTCTCTCTCCTTTCCCTCTCTCGGTTGCCCTCTAATAGGTCTAGCAGATCTCGGGATTTCCCTAAAAGGAAACCGTCGTGCTCCCTTAGCAGCCTCCTCCTCGGGCTTGTTTTAAGGTCAAACCTAGATACTACCTCCCAGGCTTACCTTACATTGGCAAACTTCTCCTTCTTGCGGCCTACTACACTTCCCCTTCGCCTCTTGCTTGGCTTACACATGAACAAATAAGAGGTTAGTTGAATGCTGGTATAATTTACTAGTTTGGGCTGTCATTATAAATTGGACTGTTTGCTTCCTTTCCTATCAGTCACACGGTCTGCACATACAACATGTTACATTGTTTACAGTAGATGCAATCATTTGGTTAACTTATATATGCTATTGTTGTTTTGTTGATAATGCATGTGATACTATTGATACTTATGCTGTCATAATGACACTTGTTGCTGGTGTAAATCTTGCTACTGCTGTCACAGTCATACTAGTAACTGATACATACTGTAGTATGGGTGTTTATACTAATATTTAGTGAAATGCATATGATGATAACTCAAAAGCACTGATAACATTTGTTTCGTAACATTGCACACATCAAGTAATTGGTTTATTAGACCCTCCATATTGTTATGACATTGTGAGACTTGTATCGATCTCTTGTTTGTCATTAAGTAAACACATTATTAAGGAGAACTTGGTAGATACACTTGTATTCCTCACATACTCACATAGTGCATCCTCTCCACTCATTGACTTGACTCCATTATGCACTGGTCATTAACATCTTTGAAAGAGAATATTTTGTCGTTTAGTGTTTTTGCAAAGTCAAAATAGGGCTCACCCCTAAGAGGCTTAAGCTTCCAAAGTAGTTGGGGGAAGTTGTCTAAGGTGACAATGGTCACTTCATCCTCATATGCTTATCGGTGACTTGGACAACCATTTTAACTGGTAACACCCAAAATTAGTATTGTAAAAGGTATGACTATTGTACAATCTCTACAATAAATGCAGTTGTACTATGCATCGAAATTCGTGCCCAACTCTATCTTGGGATTTGTTCTGTCACTTGTGTAATAAATGTTGTATGGTCTCTAGGGAAATGTGCCCAGTTTCCTCTCTGCTGCGATTTTCTCCTTCACTCAGAAAATGTCTTCTCTCTCTCACAAATCGAATTAATTGCCTCTTCACATGGAATTTGTCTTTAAATAAAAATTGCATTGGGAAAATGAAAGGCCATCTAATTAAAGGGCCCAAATTGAATTAGATGAGTGGCTGAGATAATTTCATCTTCTCTCCTTTAAATTAAATTTCACTCCACCACCCTTTTAATTTTTCATTTAAAGTGCACTTTAATCCCTAAAGTGCATTTAATGCTCATCTCAAGTCATTAATACAAAAGCCATGTGACATGACCCCTTTTCCTAGTGACTTAGGCAAAATCACTAAGGGGAACAACTTACAAGGTAAAATACTTCAACACTCCCTCTTACTGAGGAAGTTGTTCTTTACCACTCCCAACTTGTCCCTGAAGAAGACAAACTTGCCCTGCCCCAAGGATTTTCTGAGAATGTCTGCTACCTGCTCATCAGTGGATATGTACCGTAACTCAACAACTCCTATTTGAACATAATCTTAGATGAAATGGTATCTGATCTCTATGTACTTGGACTTGTCATGGAACATTGGGTTCTCAAAGAGCAACTTTGATTGTCACAGTAAATCACCGTAAGCAACTCAGATGGGGACTCAGAGAGCTGTACTACATGCCTATGCCCAAAGGAAGAAAGGAAGACTCTGATCTTGTAACATGGCTCTTGCTGCTCCCACAATAGATCGATTCTTCTTTTCAACCATTCCATTCTACTCGGGAGTGTATGGCACTGTCAACTATCTACGTATGCCCTCCTGTCTGCAATACTCATCAAACTCCTTGGAGGTATACTCACCCTTGTTATCTGGTTTGATTGCTCGAATCCTCCTCCCAGTCTTGTTCTCCACAAGAGATTTAAACTCTTGGAACCTCTCCAAGACCTCCTCAGATTTCTTGGTCCTCGGGAAGTAGATCCAAGTCTTCCTGAATTAGTCATCGATGCATATCACATAGTACTCAAAACTTCTCAGAGAAACAGATGACTGGGACCACACAAATATGAATGTATCAAATCAAGCACTCCAGCTGACCTCCTATCACTGCTCGGAAAGGCATTCTTGGCGTACTTTCCCGAAGAAACCCTCTACACACATCACTATGCTCCGTGTTGAACTCTGGCAATCCTGTAACCATGTTCCTCAACATCCTTAAAGCTGGATGATGCAGATGAGCCATCCTCCTATGCCATAGCTCACAAAGCTCACAGTTGTTTCTATGTGTCAAAGCATGCTGGGGTTGAAAGAAGAGCTTGTCCAGCTTCCCACATCTGACTCCAACGGTGTAAGAGGCAGATGGTCCTACAGTCTTGGGAAAAACATGCACATGTCCATCCAAGAAAGACCCCCCAAGTCCTTTGTCCTCAATCATGGAAACTGATATCAAGTTCTTTTTCATACCAGGGAATAACAACACGTCCCTTAAGGTCATGGGACTCATGGACTCCCTCTGAAATGTAATGGTCTCACACTCGACGACTCTGACAACTGTGTCATCCCCCAACACAACCTCCACATCTATACCTGCCTGCGAAAACTCAGAGAACATCTCCCGAGCACTTGTCATGTGGCTCGAAGCTCCACTGCCAATATGCCAAGTGCTGGTGGTGGATGCACTGAAAGAATGGTCGGTCAACAAAGAATGCTCCCTCTTAATATCTATATCTGCACTGGTGATGATGGATGCTCTCTCTCTTTGTCAACATGTCCAGCACAGAGAGAAAACGCTTTCTCGAATTGCTCTGCATACTCCCTAGTCTCTGCTGAAGCCGCGGTTTGTTGCTTCTTCTTCTTGTTTGGACACTGGGAGGCATAGTGTCCAAACCCTTGACAAACAAAGTAATTGAATTTGCTCAAAATCTTCTTTTGTCCACCCTGCTGCTGCTCTTGCTGCTTCTTAGCCCCACCCTACTTGGGGCCCTTTTTGGACTTCTTCTTTTCTTTTGCAGTCAAAGGCACATTTTCTTTATCCTCCCTGCTGTTGGAAGAGATTCCCTACACAAGACCTCTCTGGGTCTCCTCTTGCTCGAAATCATCCCAGAGTCTATCCCAAGAAGGCAAGTTCTCCCTAGCTACTATAGTCTCTACAAAAACAACCCAAGGCTTTGCAACCCCATTCACAGTTGTCTGCACTAGCTCAGTGCCAGAAACAACCTCCCCAACTGCTGCAAGCTTGTCTCTCCCTTGAGATATCTTAGTAAGGTAGGAAGTGACTCCCTCTGCTTTGGTCGTCTTAATACTCTTCAATTTTTCCCTCAACACCATTTTTTGATTCTCATTTGAGCTTTGGTACAAGTTGGTCAAAGCATCCCACATCTGATATGCACGGGTTTTACTAGAAATATGTGGGATAACATGATCTATAACTGCATCTAGAATGATCCTTCTAGCTTTAATTTCCTTTTTGTTGAAGGTAGCAAGTGCTTGTGCATCGATGGCATCTGGAAAAACCACTTTATTCCACAATTCATTTTCCTCTAAAATAAACACTATCCTAGCCTTACATGGGACAAAATTCTCAACCCCAGCAAGCCTATCCTCCAACCTAAGTCCTGTAGCCATTTCAATGCAAATTCAAATTTCAACAAGGTGTTGCCCACTAACAAAAGAAGCTCACTGACAGTCTGAAAATTTCAATGCAACAATCTGCCCCAAGCTTTGATACCATGAAAGTTTATGGTGTTCAAACCCAGCCTGGTTTCAAGTCAAATTTAATGAGAAATTTAATGCCCAACCCAGTTAAATGAGTGCTGTAGACTTCACAAAAATTTTAGACCTTGAAACACAGTATGAACATCGTATTTACAAGCATAAAATTAAATAACAAATGCACATCATGAAATTTCAGACAAATTGTTCGGTGAAAATTGCCTAGGCAATACCCAGAATGGGAAAACCTGTTATGAGAGAGGGAGGGACTTTTTTTTCTTTAAAATTTGAAATGTACAGCAAAAATCAAAGTTTGAGATCAACTTATCTCAACCCACACGTCAGCACTGTCCGAAAACAGTGAAAAGAGGCTGCCTTGAAATTTGTGCAACCAAACCGCCTCGAAAATTGTGCCTTAACCACAATGTACGTCCTGAAAGGACTGTACGGTCCTCAATTTTCGTTCTTGCTCTCAGCTGATACTCCTCAGAATTCGTGCCCACTATTGTACACACCAACTACCTCAAAATTTGTGCCTCTGCTCCTCAAATTTTGTGCCCAGAATTACTGTTGTACAACCTCTGCAATAAATGCAGCTGTACTATGCATTGAAACTTGTGCCCAACTCTATCTTGGGATTCATGTTGTGTAATAAATGTTGTATAGTTTCTAGGGAAACGTGCCTAGTCTCTCTGCTGTGATTTTCTCCTTCACTCATAAAATGCGTTCTCTCTCTCACAAGTTGAAAATTAATTGCCTCTTCACATTGAATTTGTCTTTAAATAAAAAATGTATTGGGAAAGTGAAAGGGCATATAATCCAATGGCCCAAATTGAATTAGATGAGTGGCTGAGATAATTCATTTTTTCTCCATTAAATTAAATTTCACTCCACTACCCTTTTAATTTTTCACTTAAAGTGCACTTTAATCCCTAAAGTGCATTCAATGCTCATCTCAGGTCAGTAATACAAAAGCCATGTGACATGACCCCTTTTCGTAGTTACTTAGGCAAAATCACTAAGGGGAACAACTTACATGGTACAAAACTTCAACAGACTTTACCACCTCATGCTATGCGTTAAACAAACCTTTTTTAAACACCCTCATCTCCCTGCAGAGATCTCTAAACTCACAGATTGCTCACCTCTGATTGCAGCATTGAGCCATACCTGTCTCAGGGTAATCGAACACACACAACAGTGACATTCCAACATCCCACACTTCAAACCTACACAGAAGAGATGGAGACAAATATTGAAGCTTCCAGGCACAAGAAGTCCCACACCAAGCTGAGAAGGAACACATCAAACACCATTTAATTTCACACGCTATCACTGTGAAATATAACAAAAGTGGTAGGGGATGAAACCATAACTTCTTGTCCTGTATTCCATACAAGTTAGTCCTTGTCCTTAATTAATGCAAATTAAATCAAGGTAGGGACACAGGGATTGGTGCCCCTCCTTTGCACTAAAATACACTTCGTCCAAGCGAGTTCTTGACTTGGCTAGGCAATTGGCCTTCCGGTTGAGCACCCACAAAATGTGAAAGTAGTTTATAGAATCAAATTGCTGAGCTAAGCCCCAAATTCTTTGGATGATTCGATTTAATTCTGTAGCCTAGGGAGATGAGTTCCTAAGGATAAGTTTAATAATAGTAAAAGAGTCTCCATGTTGAAATTTTACCTAGGAAGTGTTTGTCCATTCATGCCTTGGGGTGGACAAGGACACTTTAAATGTGATTCCTAGCATATTTAAAAAGTGAGAATGACTTTATTTAATAAAATGACCTTTTAAAGTGAGTTTGAGTTATAATTATTTTAAAAGTGACTTAATGAAAATTAAAATGTGGATTTGCATTAAATTATCATTTAATATTTAAAAAGTAATTTTTAATGGGGAAATGAGATGAGCCCTAGATCTCATTTAGTTGGCTTTTAAATTAAGCCATTGATTTGGAGATGGAAGTTACTCAAACAAATAGGCTTGGGAAAGGCAAGCCTAATTCATTATTCACATTTTCCAAAGAGAGTTTTTGGAGAGGAGTGAGAAAGAGAGAGAAGTCGTTTTTTTTGAGAGAGAAAGAAGACAAACCCTTGCACGGAAATCAAGAAGTTTCAGCAGGGCACGATTCCCAAGGTGTGAAGGAAATTTGTTCAACAGCATTAAATGAGGCAGTACCACACAAATTTCGAGGTGACTGTACATCAACAGGTACAACATTAAATGAGGGCCATACATGCATTTTTTTCGAGGCAGACTGGTGCTGCATTTATTGCAGACCGTACAGACTGAGTTTGGCACGAATTTCGAGGACCATACAACATTTATTGCAGCCATACAACTGTTCACATGTGTGGTCCGTACAACATATTTTGGGAACAATTTTCGAGATGAAGTTTGGAAAATTTCAGCAGGTCATTCAGTGATTGTTTGGCATGAATTCCAAGGCGTTTTGGTTGAAATAAGTACTGCTGTAATATTTATCTAGTTTGTCAGAATAAATAAAAACTCTTTCTCTGAAGAACAGGTTTTCCCTTCGGGGTTTTTCTTGGACCATTTTGGTAAAAAATCTGAGTCTTAAATTTTCATGTGTGTTACTGAATTAATTTTCTGAGTAAGAAAACTAGGGCTCCTGTATTCTGAGTTGAAAAAGTATCTCATGTGTTTCAAGTTTACAGTAAAATTTAATTTTTGAATGTACATGCATGATGGGGTTTGGGCATTAAATCATGTGCAGTGACTGAAACTGAAACCGGGTTGGGGTAATAAAAAGTTTCACTCCAATTATTGTAACTTGGCCGATTCCAATTTCCAAGGATCTTCGCAAACCTTCATATAAGGCCAAGGCTTCTGCCCCATTATTTGTGGCTAATCCAAGACCCAGGTGTAATCATACTCTTTATTTCCTCTGGGGTCAGTGAGGATCACCCCAACTTCAACCCCTAGTTGGGTTGTTAGTTATCCTGTTATGTCCAAGTTTTAAAATATGGAAAAATCAAACCAACAAGTCATGGAAAACCCTCTGTATATCAATGCCTTATACCTCATTTCAACTTTCTTGCATCTTGTTTCTGCATTTGAATTTTATATGAAAAAAGTCATCCAGCATTAAAGACAAAGGTGTTGTGCATTGAATTTTAATTTCTAGCAGGATAGTTGTATGCCATCATCATATTTGTTTTGCTTCTTGTTTACCAGCAAGCAAGGAACATTAAATAAACAGTATGTACCCTTACGGGAAATACTAAATAAGTGTGCCTTACATGTGCATCTAAGTTTTCTTCAATGTACAGGGAATCAAGGCATTACGTGATGCAATTGCTGCTGGTATTGCAGACCGTGATGGCTTTCCATCCAATTCAGAGGACCTTTTCTTGACTGATGGTGCAAGTCATGGGGTATAATAGACTAAACCTGTGATGATGAACTTTCATGCCTTGGCTCTTGTTTTGACCTGTTACTCTAATTATTTATGAAAGACAGGGAGGCTTACTGTTCACTGTTTAATGGATATCTCATTTTCAGGTTCATATGATGATGCAACTGCTTATAGGGTCAGAGAAGGATGGGATTCTTTGCCCAATTCCACAGTACCCACTTTACTCTGCGTCTATTGCTCTTCATGGCGGGACATTGGTAAGTATAGCCAGCTAAATTTTGCTTTCGCCCTTCATTTTTTTCCAAGAGTTGTTACCTGAGCATTGACAGAACTTGTCTTATAGATGTACCTTACAATTTTTGGTTTGAAATTAGAATAACTTTGAACAAAATAGATAACTAATATTATCTTAACATTGAAGGTTCCATACTACCTTAATGAGGCAATGGGATGGGGTTTAGAAATTTCTGAGGTTAAACAACAATTAAAAGCAGCACGCGTAAGTGGCGTTGATGTTCGGGCTATAGTTATCATAAATCCAGGAAATCCTACGGGTCAAGTGAGTCATTGATTTAAAGCAATAATTTGTCTCAGTAATAACAACAGTTTATTCTCCACGCTCTGTCTTTCACTGGTAATGTCTTTGAATACTTCGAAATGTGAATTCACATAAGTTGTCTGTCATCCATGCAGTCATCTATTGAACTATCTGGGTAAAGCAATACAATAATTGTATGCATTCTAAAGGGCAATGGATAGAGTTGATAGAAAAATAGATTTTAGTTATTCTTGAGATTTTGTTCTTGACAGTGACCTCTTATTATGGGTCGGCATGTTATACAGGTTCTTTCAAGGGAAGATCAAAAAGAGATTGTGCAATTTTGTAAGGCTGAAGGTTTGGTTCTTCTTGCTGATGAGGTGACTCCAGTAAACATTTAGAGTTTTCAGTATGTATTTTATTTGTCCTTGTATTACTATGATATTAATGCTTCCAGTAACTTGAAAACCTGGTATGTTATATTCCATATTAGTGAGATTTGTGTGGTCATTTTTTGAAGTTGTGCTTCCTAATTTACAATAATTGTTAAAATAGTAAAAATCTGTTACACTTTGGCACTGTTTTTGGTGAATTAGTGCCAGGAAGTTGGCAAAGAAAAACATTGAAACAATGAAATTCTGAGTCCACCCTGAATATGTTAGATTGATTCCATTCTCAATACATGCAGGTTTATCAGGAAAATGTTTATGTGGATAATAAGAAATTCCACTCTTTCAAAAAGATAGCGAGGAGCATGTGTTATGGTGAAAAGGACATTTGTCTTGTGTCTTTCCACTCAGTTTCCAAAGGTACCTCCACATTTGAGTACTTTATCTTGATATAATACGCACTACTTGTCAGAGAAGACTTTAAGGATCAAAATTCTTTATAGAAATGTTGATTAGTTAGTTTATCTTTCAATTTTATGAAATGAGAAACGTATGCAATGTCAACAACTGCTTGATGAAAAATAGTTTACTGTTAAGAGATGCAACTTTTGGCTGATATAGTAAAACTTGTGATTTACTATGCAAATTATTTGGCTAATATATCTAAAGTTTTATGTTGATAGATCTAATTTCCTAGAAAATTGTCAAAATAGTCATATGGCAACAAATAGACTGGAGAGTTTTGAAGTTTTCCCTTTAACTGTGTCTAGGGAGCTACTTTTTGGTCTGAAGATGGGTTATTTCTACAGTGTATTCTCAAGAGACACATGCATAATTTGAATCAAATAAGAAACTTTTCAATGCATCATGTGCCTTTCATATATTTTCTTTGACTTATATGGGCTTGGCTGGTGTGCTCTTGTTCGAATGTTTACTAGTCACATTTTTTGTCTTTATGGATGAATGAATCTGTGGGCCAATTACTAGAGTTGTATGATTTCTTGGATTTCAATTGTGATTTGGAAAATTCCAAAATGCATTGTAGGCAGTATTATCAGAACCGGACTAGGTTTTTCAAAACCGGCTGGTTTGACCGGTTTACAGGCCTAAGTGATCCAAATCATGGCCTTGAACTGGAAATGGCTGGTTCCATTGTGAACTGGCTGGTTTTATACTTAAACTGGCTAGTCCTGTATGGAAAGAACCTTAAATGCTTGAATCGGCCAGTTTTGTATGGAACCGATTGGTTTTGTACAAGCCCATACGATGCGCATGGGATGATGATTTGACATGAAAATTTAAAAAGTAAATAAAACAAAGTAAAACAAAAACTCTAAAACTAACACTGGACCCTAGTTATCAATGGTAAGATTATGTTCTTAAAGTTAATGGATAGAAAATGAAATATAAGGAGATGTTTCAGGATGTTTGAGAGTGGTTCCAACTTCCAACCTCATCGGATTTCATATGCAAAACGTAGAATTTTAGATCCCATTCATAATTCAACAGAATTAATTTTCAAGATTTCGGGATTGCAACAATTCCACAATATGGGACTGGCATTTAACCAAACGCATCAATCCCTCTATGTACTTCGATGTTGATGGTGCTGATTGTTGAGCTCCTTTGTCATTACCTTAGTGAAAATTTACCCTTCACTCAAGAAAAACCACTTATTAGGCACGGGAAGCTTTTTCTACCTTATTTTAATGCTTGGATTAGGAAGTTTCAAAAAAATTGGAGGGCGTTGACTAATGTCCTTGGAGGATCGACTTCGAGATTTGAGGTAGAGGCAAGAGATAGAACTTAGAGGAGGGGGTAGAGGGTGCTATTGATTAGTGTGATCGAAACCGGTTCGGTTTAGACAAAACCGGCTGGTCTGACCAGTTTACTGGGTTTGGCGGTCCGGTTAGGGCCTTGAACCGCTTGGGCCGGCTTTTGAGCACGAAACTGCTTCTGTACGAAACCGGTTTGGTTTGTAGAGTGTTGTACGACAGTTATCTGAGGACCCATGAAACTCAAATTTAAAAAAAAAACATAAAATACCTAATCTAAAGCATCTAATCTAACCCTAATCCCCTTGTGATGCTATTTAAAGGCCCCCCCACCCTAATCTAATCTAACATAAAATTGCACTCGGTGCTATTTTGGTTATTTGCACCTATACTTGCTATATATATGAGAACCTTTGCATTATTTTGTATTAATGGTTTGGATTCATGTGTATGCACTTGAATATATGTTGTTTTTTTACAAAATATTAATATTTTATGTATTTTTCAGTCTACCGGTTTTTTTCTCAGATTTTTTCCGGTTCTGATCTGGTTCACATTTTGGGCTCTGCTGGTTCAATGACCGGTCCGGTTCTAATAACGTTTCTATTGATGAATAGCATCTCAATATCTGCAATGATTTTGATGATATGTAATTATTTGCTGTATTATGATGTTTTTTGGACTTTAGAGGCCATTTAGAGTCTCTTTGTTTATGTATTTTGGGTCTGATATAAATTGCACTTGGTGCTATTTTAGTTATATGCACCCTTACTTGCTATGTACATGAAAAGCTTTGCATATTTATGTTTAATGGTTTGGATTCACATGGATGTACATGAATATATATATATATTTTTTATCAAAATTGATTTTTTAATGTATTTTTGGTCAGTCAGTTATTTTTTTCCAATTCCGGTCCAGTTTCGACTGGTTTTGAGATTTTTGGGTCCACCTGTTTGATGACCGGTTCAGTTCTTATAAGATTGATTGTAGGCATTAATAAATATGGTTCCCATTAATTGGGAACTCTTTTATCCACACTAATAAGTTTTAACAACAAGCTGTACAACACTTGATCACCTTAGCATGTGTTTCTCTAATTCCAAACACTTTTTTTTGCATTATATGTCGCTATGAAAGAATGCCATTTACCAGACCTCTTTTTACTCAATTATGTTCAGTACTTGAGCCACAGTGCTTATAGTTATAACTTAATTCACCTTGCTCCTGTTCGTGTTCAAAATTGGGGATGATGGATTTCGAAAAAAATTGCCTGTGCAAAAAATATATGATAAAATTGCCCTTGAATGTGGCAAAGTTAATTTAGAAAATTTCATTAGAACTTCATTTATTCAAATAAAAATAAATACAAATATTTTTTAACTTAAAACTTGACCCAAAAGTATGTCAACTTAAATTTGAAGACTAAAAAATTGTGAAAACAACATTATATTTTCAAAAACATGGTTTAGGCACACACATGGATTTGTTTTTATATTTTTTAGGTTCAGCAGAAACAAATCTTAACATTTTTTAGAGAGTTTTAAAAAAAGTCCTCTTGGCTGATTAACTTCACCATTGCTTGTGATGCAGCAAAATTCAAACATTTTTGAAAAAGTTTGCCAAATGCAGTGACAAAGCATTATAAGCATAATGCTACAGAGGGGCCAGTTCATCTAGGTAGCTTGAAATGGTGTGATTACAAACACTTTTTGCATTCAGTGTTGCTATGAATGGAATGCTAGTTTTCTGACATCTTTTTGTAGTATGATGATATTTCGAATGAAAATGCCTTTAACCAAAGAAATAAATGCGGTTAATGTGAAATTTTTTGTATCAAGACATATATTGCCATATAAGAAACTCTGTTCCCCATGTGATGGGACATGAATCACTGTAGCAGAGATGAAGCAAACTGTATTATTTAGCAATAGCTATGTTGCAGGGGTACCTGTCCCCAGGGGGTGGGTTCGCGTCCCCGTCTCGGGTACCGTCCCCAAGTCCCGGAAACCGGGTCAGGAACTTCATAGACGTCCCCTGAAGTCCCCAAGTATCAGGTACCTTTGGCCCAAAAACATGAAACTTTGCTCATTTTGGGGACTTTGTCCCCTGATTTTGGGGACTTTGGGGAAACTCCAGTATGTGAAAATTAAAAAATATATATATATTTTATAAAAAAATTACCTTTATGAAGAGGGACGGGGTAGGTGTGGGTCCCCCTACCTTCTTAAGACCCCACGGGCCTGTCCACTTCTCCCAACAAAAAGTTGAGTCTTGACTTTTGTTGGAGCCCGTGAAAGGAGAGCTTGCTGCGCAAAGGAGAGGATACATGCAGAGGAGAGGCAAGCCAAGCTTAGGTTGTCTTAGACTTAAAAGGTGTGTGCTTTTAAGTTAATGACATGGCACTATCTAGCTTGGAGGGGCTGGTATCTATTCTTAGATTGTTTCTTCTAGAAGATTGCTTTATTCTTTTATGACTTTGGATCTTGTCATTGGATTTTTCTTGTCATAGTTTGTGTTTATTGTTGATCCTTTGTGCAAGTTGTTCCAAAGTTGTTGCACAGACCGCATTCTTTGTCCTTCATGAATGATATAAAACCTACTTTGTTGATGTTTGTGCAGATGTTTCTATGCATGTGCATATTTCTAATTTTGAAAACCAAAAGCTCCATCAACTATTGTCATGTTTATACTTAAGGATCACATGTAGTTCCCACTTTATATCAATGATTTATGAACTTTGAAGCAATGTGCATGTTAATTGTACTTGTTACTTATTGAAATTGAATACTAGTGAAAAACAAATTGATTTAATTATATATATATATACCCCTGATGTACCCAAGTCCCCTGTTTCAAAAAGTGGCGTCCCCGTCCCTGTCCCTGTACCCAAGTTTCCTGGCAACTTAGATCAATAGTTATAAACTGAACATATCTGTTCCAGCCTTCTATGGCTTCATGATAACTGTCTAAATGCCTTTTGTTCCAAGCGTTTCAAATTTTAACATGAAAAACTGCTTGGGGTATTCTACAGGCATTTCATTTTCAGCGTATGATGTGCTCTGATACGTTTCCCACCATCCTGCTTGATGGGATCTGCTGTTTAGGTCTATGAAAAATGGGATCTACTGGTAGCATTAAAATCCAAATTCCAATACCTGACTGGTGAGAGAATATTATTTGAGTAGTTAAAAGTGGTGAACTACATCAAAAATGAATGAGAAGATGCCTTTTTGTCTTGGGGTTCCATCAATTAGATATTAACCAATTTAATTTTGTATGGAAGATGGTGTGTAGTATGTACCACTACCATGGTGGTTATGTTTTTAGGATTGTATGCAATTTGCTACAATGACACAATGTATTTTCTTGTGCTTCCACTCTCTTGTATAAAGAACTGCAATGTTTTAGGCACAGCATATAAGTGAATTGAACATAAGGTAAAGGCCCGGCCGGTTCAGGGGCCGGTTCAGAGTGTAGATCATATCTGCAGGAAAGGCTAAATACAACCAATACCTCTTTCCAAGAAAAATCTCGTGGGAAAACTGGAGGGATGCTTCATCACATTTGTGGATGGCATCCCTAGAAAACCTTTCAGTGTAAACTAGTGTGCCTCACCAAGGGGGATTCAAACTGGGCACCTGCTGGTATGGAACTAGCCAAATTCCCAGCAGCATTGGCGGCAACTGGTTGAGCTAACCCCTTGGGGTTAAATATAGCCAATATTTACAAGTAATGTCAAATATGTCAAGATTAAGTATAACTAACAATTTGATGAATATTTTACACTGATTTTGCAGTTCTTTTTTACCTCAAAGTGGATTACATATTATGAGAGTTAATTTAGTACTCAGATGCACCAGTGACCAGTCAACTCATATTTTATCCCTACATTTTGCAGGTTATTATGGCGAGTGTGGAAAAAGAGGTGGATATATGGAGGTAACTGGACTTCACGACGATATCAAGGATCAACTGTATAAATTGGCATCTATGACTCCTTGTTCCAACATTTCTGGTCAGATACTTGCAAGTCTTGTAATGAATCCCCCAAAGGTACATGCCTACAACTGGATTTTTTATGCCTTTAAACATGCATACATTTTCTGTGTATTGACCTGTTAGCATGTCCTCTGTTTACCGGGATACTTTTGAATACCTTTCTGTAGAGTGGAGATGTGTCATTTGAAATGTTCTGTACGGAAAGGGATGGTATTCTTTCATCTCTTGCAAGGCGTGCCAAGGTCAGTTCTATGAACATTCAATTTTGAATGGCTGTTTTGATTTTCCTTAAGAAGAAAGTCTAATAATCTGCTATTAACTTCCTCTTGATGTGGTTAAGAGTTTAGGAGGATTTTTTGTTAACAAATAGTGAAGTGGAGAAGTTTTCAAACCTTGAAACTGATATTTAAGAGTATCACCTCTTTCTGTGTTCTGGAAGTACCCATAAACATTTCTTGTTTCTGGAAGTTTCCACTGGGGCATTCGTGGAACTTTTCAGTTCTCACCCCCAAAAATATGCTCTTGAGCAGTTTCTGGATTTTTGGGTGGTGCTGTCCTGTTGTCAAGCTAGGGGCCAACTTAAAAATGACTAAAATGAATGTAGAAAAACAGAGATAGTTTTTTCCTGGGAAAATATTATCATTCAAATATCTTTTTCAGGTTATTTGTGTTCACATGTTTAATTTATGCAATTTCATGGTAAATCTTTTATATTACTGCTGCCTTGTTTTGTAAAGGGATTTCCCAAGAGAGTTGATTGACAAATTAAAAACTGTGTTCTTCTTTTGAAAAAGATTTCCCTAAGAAGTTGATTAAAAAATTAAGAAGTGCTTGTTCAGAAACCTTTGCCATTTGCCTGTTTCAGTTGCGTTAGTTTCCACTCGACAGCTTTGAGAAAGCTGAACATTGTACTAAATATGCATTGATCATATACTAATCTGTCCTAAGTGGATGGATTTGACATGGTTGTTGATGAGGATTAATCTAGCTGAATAAAATTTAAACACATGATTTGTTTCTTCTGGCCAATCTTGTCTACCTACCCAACCTGATCATATTGTCACTTCCAACTTTGTTTCTTCAACCAGTTACATGCAACACGTAGACAATTTAAATCTCTCTATATTTTCCTTTGAAATCTTGTTTTTGGTTGAATTATCCAAATTCAAAGTGTCTTCATGCTATACTTTTCTAATTTTTTTCTAGACATCGATACTATTGTACAATCACAACAGAATTGCTTATAACTTCTGCTATGCTGAAAATTTAATGAAGGCTTGTGGTGGCTTCTAGTAGTATATAGCCTAATAAAAACTCTAGACCAATCCATGTTATTGTTCATCATTTTCACTAGTCATAATAACATGCCTATAATTTGCCTGCAACTGTGCTCAAAATTTGGATCCCAAAACATGTGCATAGCATCTTCATTAACCTTTATTTTGAAGGTTATCTGCACTGCAATGGAATATAAGCTTAATTGATAACTCTATCCTAGTTTTTATGTAGTTACAATTATCATCTTTATTGTCTTCTTTTTATTTCATTATTTATTCGTGTCATCCTTCCTAGTTTCCAGCACTTTGAAGACTTCTGATTCATGGGCTGATTAATTAGTGTGGGGTGGGATGAATGAATTTCCCTCAGTGACCTTGTTGAACATTCCAATTCTATTGTTGTGAGAAGAAACATATAACTTGTTAAATTGCTCAATATATAGAGATCTTATGTTATTCATCATGAGGTAGAATATGTAATATACTTTTTATGTAGTTACAATTATCATCTTTATTGTCTTTTTTATTCATTATTTATATGTGTCATCCTTCCTAGTTTCCACCACTTTGAAGACTTCTGATTCATGGGCTGATCAATTAGCATGTGCTGGGATGAATGGATTTCCCTCAGTGACCTTGATGAACATTCCAATTCTATTGTTGTGAGAAGAAACATATAACTTGTTACATTGCTCAATATATAGTGATCTTGTGTTATTCATCACAAGGTAGAATATATAAATATAATGCATCATTTTTTCTTTGGAATTGGCCCTTGATTCTGCAAAAAACCTTATGGACCTTAATTGACAAATATTTGGAAGGACAGATATTTGATTGTGGTGTATTGTATGTGAATAAATAATGTTTCTTTGTCAACTTATCTCTTGGTTCCTGCTAGGAAATGCATATCTTCAAACAAGTTTGGTGCTTAAGCATACATTATCCTTTAATTTGGAAAGAGCACAACAAAACTGTAAATGACAGAAAGAGGATTTATTCCAACAGTTGTTAGCAATATATATCAGATATTTTACACTCCTGTATCACCGGTAGACCCACTCCTGATATGCACATATGATTCTGTCATGAGATTTTGATTTGGAATCATCTAAAAAGAAATATTTCCAAGTAACAATGGCAGGCTATCCCTAATCATACACTGGATTAATATAGGAAGACTTTAGTGAACTTTAGTGAATGCCTCTATGACAACTGTGTTAGAAATGGATACATTATATATTTAAAAAAAAATTGAATTGATACAATATATTTAATCCTGTAGGGATCTACTTACTTCATGCTAGGTATCAGCCATTGCCTCTATCTTTCTGGATTTTAGTCAAAATTCCCTTGTCAAATTTGCTTCAAAATTGGCTGTCCCAATGATGAATTCCTGCTACCTGCACCTAGCTGGTTTATATTCATTTCATCTAATTCATGGCCAGGTTGGAGTTTGTATATACAGATATATAATACTTGATGTTAGTTGGGCATTTTCATCTTTTAACAATTGGGTTTTAGGGTCTCTTCAGAGACGTCTGATAAAAAATTGACTGATATAGAGAAGATTAGCATAGGCTCTGTTCAAGGGCAGCATACACTAACTGAGAACGATCAGGTTGAAGGTTTTATTAATTTGTCTATCCTAATAGTGTTAGTGCCTCTGGCAGAAAATATTTTGATACCTTTATACTCCATACTTGAAGATTTTGTCAGTTTCCTATTGTCTTAGTCTTGAGCGATGGATGTATGTCTTTTTGGTTGACACTTCAAATCTTAATCCATTGTTATAATATCTTAGTAGATGCTACATTTCAACTCAATTTTGTCTTATGATTTTCGTGGGTGACTACTCCAGACCTTAGTGAATGCATTGAACCAGTTAGAAGGTGTTACCTGCAATGAAGCAGAGGGTTCTATGTATGTCTTCGCTCGCCTTCACCTACCCCAAAGAGCAATCAAAGCTGCAGAAGTAGTAAACATGGTTCCAGATGCTTTCTATGCTCAAAGATTATTGGATGCCACAGGCATTGTGGTTGTTCCAGGTTCTGGATTTGGTCAGGTAAGCTCTTTGTGTTATTACTAATTTCTGTAGTTTCCAATCTTATTTTTCCTATTTATATCTAGTAAAATATATCTTTCAATATCTGATGCTCTTGTATTTTTCTGGAAGGTACCTGGCACATGGCATTTTCAAAGCACAATTTTGTCCCACGAGTATAAAATACCAGCTATAATTTCTCGATTGACAACATTTCACCAGAAGTTTATAGAAGAATTTTGTGACTAAGCTTGTTTAGATATATCATATATGTTTTCCCATGCATCAAGTTAAACCAAAGGCACTACTTGATATGAGTTGCATGAAACACTGCCTATTTTATGTGGGGAACATCTAAATCGTTATTTATCTAAGCCCTCTATCTTGTATGGCATTGATGTTCCTTCAATAAACTATGTGATGATTTCATGATTTTTTGGTATTGACATCAATTTCATTATTTATCTAAGCCCTCTCTCCAATAAAAGCATTGATATTCCTTCAACAAACTACAGGATGATTTCATGATTTATTGGTATTCACATCAATTTCAACTTGTTTAAATGTTGGTAGGGCTGCTGTTTTCAAATCAAAGATTTGTGAATGTTATTAAGCATTTTTGAAACTATGAAACTTTCCAGTTAATTGTTTGTCATGCGCTAAGGTTTGACATTTGGTTACAATTGGCACACCCCAAGCAATGTAATGGACATAATATATATGTAAACAAACAATAAATAGGATAAAACACAGTGATCCATAGAGGATAATAAAATAATAAAATATAAATGATGTAATAAAGATGGGATAGATGATATATGAGATGAATGATTACAATGAAAGGGCTCGTATATATATATATTCCCTAAAGGGGCACCTTAGTGACTGTTATGCCACATTTTGTGGGCATCTCTTTTTCCAGAGAAATTTGTGCTTTGAACAAGATGCAATCCAGAGTATTGAGGCCCATCTTTGCTGCTCTTGGGCCTCCCCTTTGAATGATGGAATGTATGATGTGATGATCAGTGATATGCCAATGTCTTTCCTGCCATGCCATGCCATGCCATAATAACGAATCAATTAATGATGTACTAGATGCTGCTATTGTTTTAGTTGATGTATTGACTATCTAATGAGTATATCGAGTAGTATCACACTTTCAAGTTGACAAGAGTAGTATATCCTTGATTTACTTATGTACCATTGAATTTAGGCAATGTTTGAGTAACTTGCAAGGGCTTGTACCCCCTTTTGTGGGTCCATAGTATGGCTATCCATCCATCCATTTCATCTCATAATTCTGGTCTGCATCCTTGGTCTGAGGTTGATAAAGTTGACTCATGTCTCCCCTCCTATGTTATCAGTGGCCAATGTTGACTATTGGAAAATGTGTCTTAGAGTTGACTGTGCCATAGGAATTCCTTTAGCTAGGGGGTCTAATGGGATTGCGACCCATGGCCTTCGTGCTTTTCAGCCAGGATGACCGATAAAACATTGCCCCTCTATCAAAACATGAAATGAAAAGAAAAAGAGAAGGGGCGATACAAAAAAGAGAATGCAAAATGAAGAAAATACCGAAGTCTTTTGGTTTGGAAGTATGGGGTGTAAAGTTTTAGAGTCTTCCAACCTGGTTTCATGTTTGTCTTTTAACATCAAGTTTAATGCCCAAACCCATTCATTTTATCATGCTGCAAATGGAATTTATCTCATAAACAATTTCGTACTTAAAACACTTAAAAATTTTTAACAATTTTTAATGAACAGAGATAAAATCAGCCACACAATAAATTTTCGGACACTGTATTTTTGGCCAATGGCCCAGGATAAAACCCCAAAGGGTAAAATCTGTTGAGAGAGATGATTTTCTTATTGATCTTCTTCAAATGAAATGTATGACAGTAAGTTAAACACAACTTATATCAACCTAAGTCACCTAGTTCGAGTTTGTGTTCGAATTCGGAGACATTCAAATTCGAAAAAAATTCAGCAATAGAAAATTTGGCGATAAAATTCGACATTAAGTTCGAATGACTATAAAATTTGGAAACTAAAAAATATTTAATCTATTTAGTATCCCATAAAAAAACTTATATTCTTATCCATCTTTTCAACTTTTAATGTAAATATTAACATACATTATTAAACTAGGTTGTACTCAACTATAAAAAAAATCATATCATATAAATAATATTAATAAACTAAAATAAAAGAACATTATTTTTTTATTATAATTATTTAAAAAAAATTAAAATAAATAATTATTATAAACTCAATTTAGAGAAAATTAAAAAAAAATATTTACACTCGAAAATACATTTAGATTACTTAACCCAAAGAGATAACACTAATCTTTATTAATCAAAATAACATTTATATTTATGCAATCTTAGGACGTATCCATTCCCGTTCTCTGGTTTCATAGAATATCTTGAATGACCGGCATTGAATATCCTGAACCATCGACATCGGCAATGCTTCAACTGTCAAGTATACACTTCTCTATCCCTCAGGGTCTCAACAGTTGCAGACTCGAGGTTCCCTCTGCGCCTCATGGAACAACGACAGCCTCCATGCTCCAAACTTCACTCACGAAATGATTCACAACAGCGGATCAGTTTAAGGCAAAGGTAGTTTACATAGAGGGTCGTCAACTAGGGTTTACCCGTAGGCTGCATGGGTTATTCGCCTTTAAAATAGCCGAATTAGTTTGCCAGGCACAAAAAATCGACGATTTTCAAATTTTATGGCAAAAAATCGTCGAATCCAGTGACTTAGATCTCAACCACTTGAAGACAAAACTTATGCTTTGAAGTTTGTGCTGGTGGTGCATTGATTTCTGTGCATAAACAGACAAGAAATTTGTGCCTTTTTCAGACCTATTCAAACTGCCTTTTACAGTCAACTACACTTCAAATTTCTGCTTAATCAAGTCTTTATCCTTGGTTTGAGTACCTACTGTTACAGCAGCAACATATCTTGATTTTCGTTCCCTCCCAGTCATGAAAATCATGCCCAATCAGCAACAAAATTACATTGTATGGATGTACGGTTTATAATAAATTACATCAGTCCCTCCTCGAAAACTGTGTCAATCCACTTGAAATGAGTGCCTAGAAGGTCTTCTTGAAATTTGTGCCAACACTCTCGATTTCTGTGCAGTGTTTCCTCCTTGAACTCCATGTCCTACTTGGTTTTTGTGCTGTTAATATTGGCTATAGATTTCCTTGGAGTTCGTGCCAATTTTTTGGCTTTTTCCTTCTCTCTCAAAACCCTCTCTTTTCTCAAGCTTAGTCTTCTCTCTTTCTTTTTTCCAAAAATCTCTTTTGGTGAAATGAGTGAATGAATGTCTCTTTACCTAACTTGTCCCTTTTTGTTCATGATAACCAACCTAAGAAATCAAACATGTCCAAAATCCCGTTTGTGTCCCGTGTCATCATATCAGTCACAGACACAATGCAAACACATGTCTGACACGTGTTTGCACCATGTCCTTGTCCAATACGATGACACGAGACACAGAGCTGGACACGGGTTTGCATCGTGTGCCACACTGTGCAGACTGTGTCTCGATTCTAGGACACAAAAATTGCAAAAATGAGGGCCTACTGGGAATAAAATATATCCTTTAGTCCTTATAGTTAATGCACTATTGGACTTAAAGAACAATATGATATTTTAATATGGGATCAACAATTATTTTTTAATTTGAGTATTTTGTTACTCTGCCAACCAATTTCAAATAGGAAAAAGTACTATCAAATTGCATAACAAACTAGCAGAAATAGAGCTAATCAACATCCAAGAATGTACAACTATCTATCTCATGCATCCTCTCATAACACAATCTGGACTGTGGTATTCGATATAGTTGCAATGCACATCCTCATGCATCCTCTCATAGTCCTGTTTGAATTGTGGTATACAGTATAATTACAATGCACTCTCAAGTGATAGTCTAGAATGCATAATCATCTATGTAGCACTTCCATGGCAGTCAAACACTCTTTGTAACATGTGTAATCAACGAGCTTTTTAATTAAATTTTCACTTCATTTCTCATAAAGTCACTTTTAAATTAAAAATATATTTCACTTTATAAAGTAGCTTTATATATAATAAAGCTAATCTCACTTAATAAAGTCATCAGGGAACACATGACCACTTTTCCACTCCTAGGCACATGAAATGGGAAACACTTGTCCTTAATACATTTTCAATGCTCCCTCTTACCGAGGAAAGTGTTTCTCACAACTCCCAACATGTCCTTAAAATGATTGAACTTGCCTCTTCCCAAATACTTTGTTAGAATATCTACCACTTGTTCCTCAGTAGGAATATAGTGCAACTCCACCGCTCCTCTCTAGAGATAGCACAAATTAAGTGGAACTTGATCTCAATGTGTTTTGACTTGTTGTGAAACACTAGATTCTCTGAAAGCTTGATGCAACTTTGGTTATCACAATAAATAACTGTTGGTCTCAACTCCTGACCAAATAAACCAGCTAGCAACTTGCAAATTCATATGGCCTCACAACTAGCCCAACTAGTTGCTATATATTATGCCTCTGCAAAACTCAGTGCAACTAACTTATGTTTTTGATTGAACCAAGACATTGTTGCCAAGCCCAAATTGAAACAACACCTAGAAATGTTTTTCTAGTTCGTCACACCACCTACCCAATTAGAATTTGTATAGTCAATCAACCTAACTCCATCTCATTTCCTATAGTCTAGACCAAAATCTATTGTGCCACACAAACATCTCAACACATGTTTTGCAGTAATCTAATGAACTCTTTGAGGCTCCACCATGAACTAGCTCATAGTGTCCATTGCAAAACAAGTATCCGGTCTGGTATTGACCAGATACATCAAAGACCCAATGAGTTGATGATATACAGTCGGATCTACCAACTTTCCCTCATAAGCATAAATCTTCTTCAAGTTGGCGATCATTGGTGTAGTCATCAATTTACAATCTTGCATCTAAAATCTCTTTAGAATATCCATAACGTACTTCCGCTGACCAATAAAGATATGTCTTGCCTCCTACCACACCTCTAGACCCAAATAATAATGCATAAACCCAATGTCCTTCATCTCAAACCCTGTAGCAAGATCTCTAGTTGCACTAGGCAATGAGTCTATTTGCACCTTTAATAATCAAGTCATCCACATACAACACCAGAATAAGTGGATCCTCACCAACAACAATGTACTAAAGGTTCAAATATGCCTCACTTTTCTGGAATCCCAACTCCTGCAAATATGCATAAATCTTGGAATACCAAGTTCTTGGAGCTTGCTTCAACCCCATAAAGGGCATTCTTCAACCTGCACACATGGGACTCTCTCCTATGCACCTCGAATCCCCGTGGATTCTCCATATATACCTCTTCCTGTAAGATTCCATTCAAAAACGTTGTCTTCACATCCATTTGATGAATGCTCCAACCCATGTTTGCAACAATGAAAATCATTGATCTAATAGAGGAGTATCTAGCCACTGGTGCAAATTTCTCATCATAATATACTCCCTCTACTCGTGAGAAGCCTCACACCACAAATCGAGTTTTATATTTCTTGATGCTGACCTCCGTAGCATATTTGATTTTGTAAAGCCACCAAAAAGTCACAACTGACTTCCCCGCCGCTCTCGGAACCACCTCCCACACATTATTCTTCATGGTGGAACTATTCGCTTCCAACATGGCATCTCTCCATACCTGATGTGCAACTGCCTCCTATAAGTGGAAGGCTTCGGCTCACAAAGGCCATGTAGCTAGAAAATATCTCCCATGCTTTGCTCTCTCTAACCTCCCTCTTGAGTTTCCCCACAGGTTTTGTAGCTTCCTTCAAAGTTTCTCTAAGTCATCTCAGCTTCCTCTTCTATAAAATAGTCTCATGTGGAGAGAAATCCTCATGTACATCCTCACCTCACGACTTTCTACTTGCATAAATAGAATCTAAAGTCTGAGATCCTGTGACTTGTGAACCAGAACCACGTGAAAGTGTAACTGGTGAACATGTAATCCTAGAACCGTTGCACACATAGGGAACACTAAGAGGGGGTGGGGGAGGTGAATCAATATTCCAAATTATACTTATTTTTAATCTTTCAATTCACAATTATATCATCATTCATACTTATTCAAAATAACATTTTTAACAATGAATTCAAGTACACAGTTGAATGTTTATAAATAAACTTTTATATCATAAAGATGATACTCCAATCTCCTGGGTTTGCCAACTACAACTGTCAAGAAGCTACAACTTCTATGTTCTCCTGCTCCAACACGGAGGTTACAACCTCCAAAGTACAAGCTCCAACTTGTGTCAAGTTCTTCAATGGAGAGAGGCTCCAACTTCTCACAAGTCTCATCACCTACTAAGGTGGAAGCTTCAACTTCAAGAGATATAACTTGGTTGTATCCCTCCCTCACTAGATCACAGAGTCTCATAGAGAGAACCTTCCAAAGCATTCCTCCTTATGCAAACCTAATACCTCAAAAATATATTGTCACAATGACTTTTCAACACTCAAGAGGATTAGTACTAGTAGTACTGTTATACTTCAACCATTGATATTAGCCAACCCTGGTCATGGCTTTTCATACTCTACTTCGGATTTGTATCTCAATCTTTCACCTTCGGTCTTGCAATCTCAGAGCTTCTTTATCTTCTCAAAGTCCGCAACAATGAATTCTCAACTAATGACTCTACACTGTCTTCACAACTTTTGTTATTCATTAATATGTCATCATCCTTAGACTTCCATCTTTAGTAGTCATCCCTTGTAGTCTTCATCCTCTACAATTCTCCCTTCTTATTGTTGCAAGACTCCCCTACTATCTTTGATCTATCCTCTTAGGTTTTCCAATAATTCTATCCCAAAAAATGTGTTAAGATGACCCTCAAAACATATTCAAATATGCTTCAAACTGTCATTGACCCCTCAATAACAATTTGAGGATGTCTACCTTCTGCGGATACCTCTGTGCACGCCCAAACTCAGAGCTTCATTTCTTCTTTTCTTCACATACTGCGGCTGCCACAGTCCACTGATATACCTGAAATTCAGAGCTCTATATATTTACCAAAATCTCACAAATGAATGAGGCGAGCTGCCTATTTATACACATTTTCCACAATATATTTTAGGGGCGACCTGTTGTGTGTGTGTGTGTGTATATATATATAGATATAGATATTGAAGTCGACTTGCAGTATGTTTTATTTTTAACTTGAATTTTAAAATTATTTGGACCCGACGTGTCATACTTTGATCATCAATTATTTAGTAGGCCGACTAGCTTTCATTTGGGCCACTTGACATTTAAAAGTGCCACCATCCATCATTTTTAACTTCATATTTAAACAAGAGGAACGAACCAAATAATATGTGCATCGCTTCCATCCAGTCTCTATTATCCACATTACCACATGCAATGCCAGATCGTACATCTCCATAATGACCATAAGCTTCAACTAGATGTATATCATGCCATGTTATCATGTCCATAAACAAGAGTGTGGTATCCATGACTCAACCCATATCCAAAGGTGAAATGACCTCAACAACCCACAAATGACTACATAATGGGTCATTTGGACCACCTAGGGTTCCAATGCCCATAACATGGCTCCAATGCCCAAGCTACCATGTCATCAATATTTGTCACTCCTTGTCATGTCATCAACCTTTGTATTTTTCTGTCATTAATGGTTTGTCATCAATGACAACCTTTCTCAACAAACTCCCCCTTTGTCATTGATGGCAACACCTCCTCAAATACTCTCCCCCTTTGACATTAATAATGACAAAGGGTCAACTACTTAGCCATCAAAAACTCCACAATGCCCCCAAAAAATGGATTCTGGAATGCTTCGTTATTTGCTGAGTTTTCTGCTCCCCCTGTCGGATAGGCAACTGTGACTAGTTTTTTTTAAAACCAAGCTGTTTGCTCTTCCTTTGATGCAGCTACCCCTAACAAAATCCATTCAACTGGCTTTTGAACCGCTTGAGGAACTCCACAAATCACCGTTTCAAACGAGTTTTGAGCTTATATAAGCATATTGTTGTAGTTTTAGGCTAGCAAGTCAAATCTTGAATCCTCGAAACATAAATTCACAATCAATGTCTAATCTATAGGATTCTCTATAGCAGCATCAGCTACTTCCTATGGCCACCTTTGTTTGTCATTTTCATACTCTTGGGGATGACATGATCATTAACTTCTTATAATTCTATTTCAAACTTCATTCAATGGACATCACCAGTGCTACCTCTAAGTTCAGAGAACAAACAAAAATCCAGTACATTCTTCCTTTGATTATGTAACCAAAATTCAACGCATCTTATTTTGGTTTTGCGGTCATTTTGAGTGAGCATCGGGCATTATTCTTCCAAGTGCGGGCATTCCAAATGATTTTAAACACATTACTTAGCTCCCGCGGGCGTTTCAACTTGTTAGGCGGGAATCTTCTCCTTTGAATGCAGACTGGTTGAGGCCTGTGCGGGCATACTTTGAAGCCAAGTTAACATTTTCTCAAGGTCTTGCGAGAATCCACATGGTATTTTTGTACATATTTTCAAACTGTGGGCATTGATCCCCTTATGTGCGGGCACTTTGCTTCATTTATCTTCAATTGGTGGGCATCTTCACCTTTTATGCATGCTATGGGCACTTCTGCGGGCATTTGAGAGATGGTATTGTGGCATTTGCGTGCCTTTCCACTACGTCTGCAGTCATTTTCACTTTTGAATGCAGACATGTTGACCATTATGCGCGCATAATGCCAAATTGTGATACCTGCGAGTATTTTGAGTGGTTGTGTGGGCTATCACAGTCTAGTGGGCATGCCATTTGTGCTTGAATTCTAACCTTTCGGAGATATCACAGGCTTCCTTGTGTACTACAACTCTCTGACTTTTGAACTTTGATGCTTACATAGTGATCAATGTTTGAATAATATGATCAAATAAACAAATAAACAAATAAACAAACATTTGATTTGAAGGTTCAAGTTAGTACCCTTCTGTAACCCAATATCAGACATAGGATGAAACTTCAAACTCGACATTTCTATCTTGGTCATTATTAAGTCACTTCTAGCTGCTCTTCTAGTCCTTATACTAAATTTTACAGCAATGAACAAACTTGCTCAAACAATGACTGAGTTTTACCATGAGATATGCAATTATTGTTCTTACAAACTGTGCCGGATCCTCCCATGCAAATCAGCTCATATGCTTATTCATCCTTGGTACGGAGTCTTCTGATACTTGTCATCTCTTTGATTTTATTACAATGGGTGTAGTTTTACTGCTGAAATTTGTCCTTTTAGTTCTGTAGCATTTCATTTGTAGGAATTACTCCCCCTATGCTTGGCATGTCTCCTTTCCTTTCTCTTTTGTTGTTAGCATGCATTAAGAACAACGCTCCGAACATCATCATGTTGGATCACTTCAAATTACTCCTGCTCCCCCTATCATCATGCCAGCTGTGACCACGATCCTTGGACCTGTTTGTTTGCTTGGAGTAATCATCTTTTACTCTTGAGTCCATCCTCCAAATTTCATGGACTCAAGGTGTGCCAAGGTCTTTGAAAGACCTTAAGCTTGGCGTGCCAAATAGCAGCCATTTTTTTCTGCACTGATCAACTTCATTCGTGGACACAATAACATCTAGAATTTGAAGAAAATCTGCGTTTTACTGTTTGCTGGTTTATGTCAACATTTCGTGATTTTCACATACAGCCGGTTTTGCATTGGCTGTAGGTTACTTATGAAATTTTACTGAACAATTAAACACACAGTAAAATACACTAACAGGCTGAAAAACACATTTAACAATCACACCATAAAATGATAGACTCATAAATTTTTGGCCAAAATCAAGCCCTGGAAAAACCCCCACGGGGAAAACCAGTTAGAGAGAGAGAGATTTTATTATCTTCAGCAAAATATCAGAACAGAAATACAGTGAAAATTTAACTTATCTCCACCCAAGATTTCATCTCAAAATCTTGAAAAACGTGCCCAGCAAATCCTCCTCGATTTATGTGCCAAAAAATTCTGCCTAGAAAACTGTGCCAGCAATTAATGCAGTCCGTACAGTCTCGATTTATGTGCAATCCGTACAGCAATAAATGCAGCCGCACACACCCTCGATTTCTGTGCAAACCGTATAGCAATAAATGCAGCCGTACACACCCTCGATTTCTATGCAAACCGTACAGCAATAAATGCAGCAGTACACCTCGATTTCTGTGCAGACTGTACCAACAATAAATGCAGGCCGTACACCTCGATTTCTGTGCATCAATCTCTTCTTGGGAATCGTGCCAATGCCCTAGCTCGACCTCCTTCTCTCTCAGCTCAGTCTCTCTTCTCCAAAAATGAAAAAGTGAAGTGTTTTGCCTCCCTCAACCCTTTTTGTCTAAACCCTAAGTGGGAATCTAATCCAACGGTGGAGAAAGATCCAATCCAATGGCTAAGATTCAATGAGAGTAAAAATCACATTTATTTAAATCATTTAAATAAATTTACTCACCCACTTAAATTTATCAAAAAAGTGACTTTAACTTTATAAAGTCTCATTAAGTAGCTTTTAATGTGAGGGTCACCTTTTTCCCCTTTTCTAAGTGACTTAGGCAAAAAGTCACTTAAGGAACAAATTCCTAGGTACAAAAACTAACACTCCCTCTTACCGAGGAAGGTGTTCTGCACCACTCCCAACTTATCTCTGAAGAAGACAAACTTCCCCCTCCCC